>BJBW01002102.1:0-23209 GCA_004320125.1 Scolopax mira | reverse complement strand
CTTTTGTTAACCATCTAAAGACAATGAAGGCCACCTACCTCAGAAACTCCAGTAACAGAAGGTCCAAACCAGTATAGCCAACAAGCATGTTTCCTCTAATGGCTGGAGCTGAAAATACAAGGAAGTTATGCTAAAATGGAAGGAAAGCTTCAGTGTTATGAACAGGATTTGTTCCATGGCTTTGGAATTACAATTCAAGGCTCGGGTAAAGGGGAGAGGTTTAGCTGTTTAAGCTGCTTTTTTAATGCACGTGCAACTTCACATTGAAACAGCCAAAGGCTCGGGTTCATCACCTCCAGGCTTCTCATCCACCAGACAGAAGATGCAACCAGATAAAATCAGAGAACAACACTGAACACTCTGAACGTCCCTGACCAACAAGGTGCCAAGACAGTCCTGAAGAAACACTGGCTTTTGAAGACCATGCAACCAGGCTGAATTCAGCCTATCTCCCATCTTGATGGGCAGAGATCCCACACCATGCAGTTTCTCAAAATCTGAAACTCAGTTCACTTGCACGCTCCGAGCTCTTGCCAGAGGAAGCAGTTTGGTTAACGAGCACCTAAATTTAATTACATCAACCAGATTACTTCAGATCCTACCATCCTGCCTCTCCACACAGGATGCAATAGAGCTACTCTCCCCCTGCCTGTGATGGCGTCATAGAGCCGAGGCAAAAGCCTGGAAGGCTTTTCTCACTGTATTTTCATCCCTCAAACTCCAAATTCTCAGATCATTAAGATGAGCTCTCCTAACCTAAAAGCAACTACCTGTTTTTTAGATTTCACTGTTGATACAAAGTCATTTCAAAGGGGCAGAGTTTTACACAGTGATTTCAAAAAACTAAAGGCACGCGAGGAAGAAGTGGTTCAAATCATTAAAAATACCACTTTGGGGTGCAGTAGCTCTTTAAGACTTTCTCTGCCTTGGAAGTAGCTTTTAACAAATGGACATTCAAACAATTTGATTTAGAGCTGCAAACAATAAGATGTTTGAGCAAGAGAAAAAAAAAGCTGGTTTTTTTTCTGCTCCAAGACTTTCTGTAACAGTAACAGTAGTTGCTCCTCATGATTAGGTATCAGCTACATTTCAGCCTTTCTCAACAGATTCACAATTCTTAAGACAATATCCATAAGAACATGCTGAAGGTGGCCACTTACCTTCCTTTTCTCCCTTTCAGAGGAAAACTCATTGGTTTCCCTTCCCTGAATCTTCCTAATTGCAAAGTTTTTTAGTATCTTTTTCAGAGTTTATAACTGTAGGCTGCTCAAGGAAATATTGAAGATTTGAAGACATTATAGGGCAAAAATCACTGAATTTACATTCATTTCAAGTCTGCCATCACACAAAATTGACTAAAACTATATGTCTCTAACTTCAGAAACAGGAAGAAGCTTGGCCTTTTACACATTAAATACTTCTTGTTTACTCAGATACAAATTTAAAGTTTTGTCTAACTTATTTATGAACTCTTCAAAAACCTCCACCTCAAGCCAAAATTGACACTATACAAAAATATAATTAACAAAGCCTTTCTGAAAAGACAGAATATATATACAGATATACCTTCCATACCTTTCCTCCAGCTGGTAGTGATAAGCAAACACTAGAAATAAACAGCCTAAAATGAGTTCCTAAGTATCTGCAGTATTTTACTGAGCATTACTCTAAAGCAAATAATGCTAAGGTCTTGGAAAAGTACAATCCGTAATTACCAAGCACTGAAAGAAACATTTCTTTTTCTTTAATAAAAGACTTAAAAACAAGTCTTACAATAACAGATTATACGCTATAACCAGCGAGCCTAAGGAACAGAATGCAGATTTTGCTAGAGAATCCCTCTAAATTCAGGTCATGATTTATCTTCTCCTTTTCACATTAGGATCGTATCTGCAACAACAACAAAAAAAAATTGTCACAAATAAGTAAAACTCAATGATATTCAAAAGTTAACAATGTGATCTAAATAGTTTTATCATATACTCATAAAAGAGGTTGGCCAGCATTCAGCCCTTTCCCCAATTGCACTTCTATAATTAACTAGAGTTGCTACAATTTGATTAAAGATACATAAGGTAGAACCTGTATGTGAACTAGGGATAAACTCTAGTAAAATTTTCACTGACTTCCTAGCTACTTAAAATCTTAAATCTGACACATTAACGAGTTTCTCCAAGCCTGCAGTGTTTCAAATTCCTCACTGAAAAAACCAAAAAAATTAGTACAAGGGGTGGGAGGGGAGAGAGGTACTATATATTCACAGCAACGTACAGCACGTGGCCACAACTCCTTCCCACATAAAGCAGCTCCTTGCCTTACCTTCCCCTTCCCACAGCTTCTGATTGATTTTTAGTAATTCATATCTATTTTCTGGGTATAATAACAGTTTCCTGATTTACTGCAATACGCTTATTGTTTGCCTCTGCTTGACACTGCTACCGCTTGGCCTTCTCTTTCTCTCCATTGGTGGTTCGTCTCCCAAAATCCTGTGTCACTTCTTTGAAATTCTGTTGTGTTTTGTAGTCATGCATTAATAACTTGTGGACACAACCCAACGATTAGGCGGTTTTACTTCCACTAATTCTGCTCTCATGCATCAAGGCTTTTTTTTGCTTAGACAGGAAAATGTGACAGCTTGTGAGCCAAATTACATCACCGCATAACTAGAAAGGTATTAGAAGTCACTGCCGTTGCTATACATCTCAGGCTCTTGGCAAAAATGAAATGTCTACCCTTTGAAATGAAAACTCTGCTGAACAAAATGAGATCCTTACGTCAAAACTCCGAGTGTTTCTTTGAATTTATTGCTTACAGCATTGTAAAACGTTAGCTCTGATATTTATTGTGCCATGAACACCAAACTCTATTTGGAAAGGGGGGGAAAGGGAAGGAGAGGGGGGAAGGTAAGCAGGGAAGGGGATGATACATGATGGAAACCTGCCCTCCCATGTGTGACACGGCCCATGTGTGTTCCAGGCATCAGATACGTGTGTTGTTTGTATACAGACATGTGTTACAGGCCCCACATGTGTGTTGGAGGCCTTGGACACATACGACAGGACCCCACATACATGTTAGGGCCACAACATGTATGTTCCATGCCTCAGACACATGTGTTGTGGGGCTCAGACACGTCACAGGCCCCACAAGTATGTTCCATGGCTTGGACATAGCTTGTCCACATGCATGTCATAGGCTTACCATGTATGTTCCATACCTCAGTCTCATGTGTCACAGGCTCTACACAGGTGTCATGGGGCTCACATGCATGTCATAGGCTTAACATGAATGTTCCAGGCCTCAGACACGTCACAGGCCCCACATGCATGCCACAGACCCCAAATACATGTTACATGCCTTGGACGTGCACGTTGGGGGTCTGAAACACATGTGTCACACGTGCTATGGGCCCCACAAGTATCCTCCATGCCTTGGACATGCATGTCATGGGCCCTACATGTGTAACAGACCCAACAGATGTATTATGGGCCCCTCATGTCTGTTCCATGCCTTGGACATGTGCCTCACAGGCTCTACTCCCATGTTACAGGCCCCACACACGTGTCATGGGCCCCACACATACATTCCATGCCTTGGACACGTGTGTCACAGGCCCCACACATGTCATGGGCCCCCTACATGTGTTCCAGGCCTCAGACATGTGTTGTTTGTACACAGACACGTGTCATGAGCCCCACATGTGTGCTGTAGGCCTCAGACACATAGGACATGGACCCCACATACATGTTAGGCCCAAGAGCTTTAAGTCTGTCTGTGACTGTGGGTATCCCAACACTGCAAAAAAATACATTCTTGGCTGTCAATCTTGGAGGTCAATTCTTGACCTCCAGCCATTTTCCACATTAAATGAAGCCTGGATGATGGTTTTCTTTAAAAAGAAATCAAACATTATCACAGAAAGGAGGCTGTTCCTCCTCTATCACAGTATGTACTCAGCAGCACTTGAGGGCACAGCTTTTCCTTCTAGCTCACCTCTACCTTAAAATAACATGGTGTGACCCTCTCCAGTGGCATCTTCCAACACCATTTGCATGGGAAATCTCAGCTGTTAACGTTAGCATTAAACCAAGTAGTTTTACTCGGGGTTAGGGACAAAATGAGACGTAGATTACAACCTGCTGAACATCAAATTGTACGTTTTCATATTTTTGACTGTGGAAACTGTAAGTACAACTAACCAAAATAAGCTGGACTTGAGGTAAGAACTTTTCTAAGCACGCAAATTGTCTAAGTTTCCACTGCTGTGTTTCAAAAGGCTAAAATTGATCAAGATATTTAGAAGCAAGTTACGATTCCAGCACAAGCAATCGAGCTGCACTGGGTTTTTTCACAAGTGTCTGCATAACTGGCAGATATTTAAAGGCTGTATTGCAGATGTAAAACCTGGATAAAGTTGCAAACTTGGCTTAGAATTTTCTTTTAATTAGAACGTGGTTGTAAATCATTAAATCAGGATTAAAGTTTAAATTAACTGGACAGGAAATCAACTGAACAGGATGGTTCTCTGTTGCAAAAGAGAGATTAGGGAAAGCAGTAGCCAACTGAAGTCAGGGTTATTGAAAGAAAATTGCTGAAACAAACCAGTTTAGTGGCAAATGTAATAATTACAGCCAAAAGCAATGGCAAACAACCAAGAAATCTCTCAAACTCCTGTGACATAAACACTGATTAGGCCAGAATTAAGGATCCTACCACACTGTCAAGAGCATAGAATGATCGGTGTAAAAATAATCCTCGGTCTGAAAACTATAATGATGGTAAAGCATTGAGTGAGTTTCTAACAAGAATTAAAAAAAAAATAAAGTAGGAGCTCTTTCACTGTGAACAAGTTTGAAAGCAGCTTAAGGTCATTAAGATAAGGAACACAGAGGGGCCATACTGAAGGAATTGCTTATGTTATTTTTTTATTTTCGTTTTAAATTCTGGGAATCATTACTTCAAAGAAATAAAAAAAAAAAGGGAAAGCAGGAAAGCAGTCCTGCCAATCACTTTTTCACAGAACTGTTGCTTTAGCTCCCTCAGGTGACTCAGCACAGGGAGAGACAAGTGCCACAGACAGAATGAAAAAGTGGCAGACCCCATCACTACTTCTTCACAGTTCATATGACTGACTTAATTGTAAGATCAAAACACTTGATTAGGCTCTAGCAAGCTCTGAGGTGGAAAGCCTGACCCCCGGAATCTCTTCCAGCCTCCCTGAACACTCACTCTTGTGCATAAGAGCCAGGAAACAGCAACATTTTTGAGAGAAGTTACTGAGTCATTTTGGGTATATTCCATACGTGGGAAGACATGGAATTCAAACAAGAGCAATCAAAGTAGTTTTTTTTTTACAAAATTGGAATTTGTCCAAAAATGACGTGATGCAAAAAATATGCATTTTTTAAGGTAGCATTTTAAGTAAATCCCTCACCTGAAGAGATCATCGGCAAGCGATTCTTCTCTTGCATGTTGGTTCTGTTCCTGAGGAAATACAGTTATTCAGTGTTTGACATTAAGGATGAAACTAATGAACAATACAGAAAAACAATATATCCCTAAAGATTTAAGTTTTCTCCAAGTACTCCATTCAGTGCACATTCACTTTAGATAATATAATTCACTACTCAGCTTTGGCTGCTACTGCCAACTAACGGAATGGGTAAGTTTGTACAAGACATTTGTGCAAGATATTTGGTCAGAAATAGGTTTTCTGTTTGTAAGCATCATTATAAAAATAGGGAAATTTTTATCTCATTATTGGGGCATAAAGGGAACTTTAATTAGCATTATCTGTATCTAGGGATTATTAAAAACAAACCCTGCTGTTGTAACAAGATCTCTGTCAGATTGGAAACAGAATGTGACCCACCAGTAAGTAGTTTTAAAGAAACTATTGGAAATGAAAGTTCTAGAGAACTGCTATGATAAAACAATCTTTTTTACAACTTTTATATACAAAGGTAAAGATATTTACAACAGAAAAAATACTAGATTTACTGTATCTCTTCAGTATACTCCAACAGAATTTTACAGGTATTTTCTGCTCTGTTCAAGAGCAGAATATCAATTGTACTGTATAACAATTTGAACACAACTAACCATACCGAAGTTCTCCCTAGCTCCCTATCATATTTTTAGAAGTCACACGTTTCTATAAAGCTGCCTTTTTTTTTTTTAATAAGCAAAATAATTCTCTTTTAGGTTATTCATTTGGCTTTAAAAAACTGTATTTCAGATTACAGGAATGTTGCATGTAAAATGAATTCAAATGATCAGGAAAAACTATGAACCTTACCCTGACCTCTGACTTCAAGTGCCTTTTCTAATGCCCATGTTCCTAGGAGCATGCATGGACAGCTAATTGGCTGAGGTTTTATTTCAAAAATAAAATTCTGAAGTATTTCAGTAATAACCATAAGTTGGTGGGACTACTGACATAAATCAAGTTTTGTTTGATCAAGAAATAATTCCTTACCTCCATTTCTTGCCTTAACCAGTCCTCTAGCTCTGAATTCTTTTTAGCATGGTGAGCAATCAAATCTGATCCTCCAATAATGTAGGGAAGTTGTCCTTCCCCAGGATAAGATACCTGCCAGACAACAAATTCTTATAATTACAATACAGGGCAAGCACACTGCAAGTAAAAGGCCTGTTTTAACAAATTCAGAAAGCCTATTCGGGTATTACAGAAGAAAATCAGTCAGTTTTCCTTTGAATAGCATTTATCAGAGACATTTAAAAGACATTGAAATGAACAACACATTTACAGAAAGCTATTAATTCCTTTTTCCAGAAGAAAGAAATAAAGCTGACAAGTTATAAATGCAAAATAAATCTGATAGTACATTGAGTCTGAAAACATTATAAACTGACTTTTACTAATAGAATTGATTTTCTCATCAGAATGCACAAGCATCTATTATGAAATGGTGTGGAAAAAAAAATACTATCAGAAATTATAAATGTTATGTAAAAATGAGAACATATTCCCAGAAAGCTGGCAGTTGCATTAGGTGATTCACACTCTCTACTCAATATCTTACTGAAATGCATTTCTAGCAATCCTATACATTTTTAAATTATTTTTTAAATCTGAACTGGTATATTTACATTGAACACTAAGAATTTTCTTCAAATTATCTTTGGGACCCAAGCAAGCAATACTCTTACTTTTGTAAAATTCTACATTTAATTCTATTTTGTAGATTTTTTTTTTTGTCAGAGTTGGGTTGATGGTTGGACTAGATGATCTTAATGTCTCTTCCAACTTAGATGATTCTCTGATTCTCTGATTAGACATCCAAGATTTATTAGATAAAATACAAGATTCTGAATCAGCATATGCTTTGTAAGTAGGTCTTTGGAGAAGTCAGATTTCTAGGGAGGCACAACCAGAAGTTACAATAGGCATCACTTAACCACTTACTCCAAATAACAGCTTGGCATAGAGAGGAGAAGTATCTAAACAATCTAGCACAAGGTTAAGCCTTTGTCAGCTGGTACTTCTGTCAATTAGCAAAACATTGATTGACAGTATAATATGGTATTTCAATGGTTTCTTTCTGTAGTTACTTTAAATTAAAAAAAAATCTTTCATAACATTTCTACAATCTTAAGGCTACATTTTTTAGTATTTTTAAATAGTGCCATCTTGTGACCATTTCAAACACACACTAACCTTTTTGAAGGTTTTGAAATTTTTCTTTCCTCCGTAGCTGGTATTTCCAGTAAGCTGACTGCTCTGTCTTGGATGGCTGACAACCAGTGATCTAAACTCAGTCAACAGAAGTCTGCTGGGAAGATTGCTGGAGTCATCTTGCGGTTCATTGCACTTCTTACGTGGGAAGAAAAAGGAAGGAGCTTTTCAAGTGGATCAACAGACACACAGCATATCTAGCAGTATGAACTTCAGAGAAAGGTATTATCAAGAGTAAAAGAGCTGGGAGCTCTGTAAATTTTACTATTTCTTTCGTATTTACTTCTGTTGAAAAGACAGAATCATTAAGCACTATAGTAATAATGAAGTCAGCTTTAATTAGTTCAGTTTTATTTAGCCTAGTCTCCTTTTCCTCTGCCTCACTACCATTCCCTCCTTCCTTCCTTCATCTCACCTATCACAAAGTGAGCACACTATTTACTGTTAGTCACTCTGTGTTACTTCTGTTTTCTCAATGGTTCATCTCTTCCAGTCAAAGAGATTGCCTTTGTGTCTGGTCTTTAAGCAGTTACCTAACAAAGCCATTAGTATAAGAACTAACCACACTGAAGGGTTAATACATTAGGTTGCTGTCATTTCAATCATCTTCAGTATCCATCCAAATGCCATTGCAAAAGCCCTCAGGTGAACTATTCAAATTTACACATAATTATTTTAAGGAGTACAATCTCCAGAGCCTCCTTTAGGATCCATGGATACTGTGGTCTTAAAAGCAAAAAATTTTGATGCATTTTCTTACTGCTTCTCAAAGTTTGAACAGCAAACTTCTTACCAAGACTGGCGGCTCTTGCTTGATCTCGCTTTTCATTTCTGAAGTTAGAACTGATCCAAGTTCCTCTTCTTCCTATTAAATTAAAAATTATTTAAAATTTAACACTGAAATTAAATGCAAATTTAATTACATAAAATTGTTTTCTGCTCTTTACAGTGAAATAAGCGTTTCCAAATCAATATATATTTAGACAGAAAAGAAACTGCACTTGACTTTTAAATTTTTATCATTTTACATAGACTGTAACAACTGTGGGTGTGTTTTTCTATTACATTATACATACACTGTATTTCCCTTATACCAGTATCAAGTTTTGTCCATGTGTACAATATTCAGAGTCCAGCCAGGCTCTGAAAAATACTGTAAAGATACATAAGGTGCATCTATACTTAAACAGGTTTTATATAGATATATATATATGTCTGTGGAGATTTATCATGAAATATCCTTCCTGTTCCAATGGAAATATAGTTTATGTGAATAAACTAAGCCCTTATTAAACTATTAGAAGATTTTCTGTCAGCAAAAATCTTCTAGTGCACATCTGATAAAATAATACTTTAGATATACGTAAGAATTTGTTTTCCTTCACGACCCTGACAAGATAGGCCAGAGAAACCTCCCAGGCCATAAAAGAATTCAAAAGACTATTCCAAGTAGCTGTTTTGGCCTCTCAGTATGGTCAGACAAGATAAAGTAACTCCTCGTGACAGAAGAAAGAGCAAAAACCAAAGATTTCTCACAAATTGTAAGGGTCCAGTAAAGTATCAAGAGCCGAGCGTTTCACTGCTCTGAACTAAGGCTGCAATTACCAAATCCCACCTGATCCAAGGTTATCTTGCAAATTCCAGGTACTCAATCATACATTCAAACTTTATTATTACAACATTTAATACTGTAGAAGAACTGACCAGAAAGTAAGCTTGAACATACATGTATTCTTTTAAATAAACAAAAATTAAGCCTGTTTCTTCTCTCCTATTCCCCTGTACATTATTCATAGTCTGCTTTGATAGAGCTCTGAATACTTTTTTCCTCTACAAAACTGCTTTTGTTTTTTTAAAAATGAAGTGGCCACAATTACTCAAAATCCTTTGTTTTCTTCATTTCTCTTAGAAAACTGCCTCATTCTCATAACCAAAAACAGAGGAATAATCAAGAAAACTGATTGCAAGCAGTGTTTTGCATTTGTTTGGTTGTTTCCTTGGTTGTTTTTTCTTGGTTTCAGGGGTTTTTCCCCTCCTAAGAGGACAGCAGTGATTTGAACTGCCTCATACAAGAACTTTAATAATCTTTCATCTGACACCTAGAGATATGGACTTGAAAGGCATTGGACACTACTGCTGTATTCAACAGAAGGGCTCAACTCAAGGTTTCTTCAGAAAAATCATTACATAAAGATGTAATTCATTACATAAAGATGATGTAATTGCATATTTTTTAATATAAATATCAACATTATAATTAACATGAAGTAAAGTTTTTCTTGGACCAGAGATATATTTTCCTGTTCTACCTACAATACTTCAAGCAAAAACAGAGGAAAACTTTCAGAAGCTTTTAATTCACAAAAAAAACAATTTCCTGAAGAATGAAAAAAATATTGAAACAGGTATAACGCTGCAATGTTCCCATGTAATAGATACATCATGATAATTTTGAGTTCAGAGTGATTACAGAAGTTTAAGCAAACAAACTTTACCAAGCCACCTTCTGCATACAGGCAGCCTCATCCTTAAAGGAGCTACCTGTACCCTTCTAAATAAGTTGCAAATCTTAAGATTAGGTACACAAGAAGAATATAAACTTACCAATGTTTTGTTCTCCTCTCTCTGATTTACATTTACTTCTTGAACCCTGCTTCCTTTGGCCTCCAAACATCTTTTTTTTCGTGTACTCCCTTGAGCTTCCTGGTCACGATCTGCCGTTTGATCTTCCCAGTCTAAGTCTCTGCTTCCAAAGACAATCTCTAGTGCCTCTGTATCTTCAGATAAATCATCTAACTCCTTTCTCTTCAGTGCATGCTTTTCACTAGAAGTAGTTTTAGCATCTGTTTTATCAGTTCCTAGTTTGCCACTTTCTCGGGTAAACTTCACACCTGTGTTTTCTAACCCAAAATGTGCGTTTGGGTCCACAACTTGATTTTCCTTTTGGTGGTGTTGTGCTTCACTCTTCCAGGCTGAAGATGCTGAGCCTTTGGTGCACTGGGAAGCAGGCAATGACCTTTCCTCCACTTTTGCTAGTTTTGATACAGATGTTTCTTCTCCTTCTTCTGCTCTTTCCCTTAGACAATTAAGCAATTACAAAAGAAATAAATTACAAAAGCATTTTTTAATCTGGCTAGATGCATGCTCGACATAACAGCTTCCTGGGGTTTTAGTGACTGTACTGTAAAATTTGAACATACATACCCTTGAGGAAAAGTTTGCAATTCTAGGAAGCTGATCTAAAAAGTACCTTTTCAAGTATGCCTTCAATTAAATGTACATCCCATGAGTTAAAATTATTTTCCAGAAACAGCACCAACATAACAATAAGGGAGGTAACGTCAAGAACATTTCAACGTACCTTTTTCTGGCTACCTGGAAGTAATTTGTAATTGAGTTGGACTGGTGACGTGAAGCACACTCACTAACTTTACCAGCTTCTGGAATTTTAGGTGGTGAGACAGGTTGACTTTTTTGACTAAACCCAGATGTTCTGTTCATTCTGGATACCGACGTTCCTGCATTTACACTGCTGCTTGTGCTAGGGTTTTTCTTTACAGTGATTGCATCGTGGAAAAGCACTTTCCCTCTTCTTTCCATCTGGGGAGTATTCTCTCTCTCCATACTACATTAGAGAAAAAAAATATTAAGTGAATACACAAGGAGTTACACTGTAGAATACCAATTTTTAAAAAAAAGCTTTGAACATACTAATAAACAACCTAGGTATCCTAAAAACAAACTGTAAAATCTGCCAAGATAAATATCTAATTGTGAAATGACTTGAAAATTTGTAATAGTTAAGATAGTCAAATCACTGGTATCTGGAAGAGGCACAGAAGTTCTACGTGATGTTTTGTTATCTACCACTCCAAAGCAGAAACCATCTCACTGCAGCCAAGCACCAGCAATTTAGGAAGTGCCATTTCTAACACAGCTCCCAGCAATGTTCCTCTGCCACAAAAGGTTGCTTTATGCTAATATTAGCTTAGAAACTATTTCCATGAATACTTTACCCTGTCTGCTCTTCTATTCCTGCATCAGCTATGTATGCTGTGCTGTCCTCTGCAGCAGTTGCCATTATGGTTTCATCCACAGCCAGACTCTGAGAAATGGCAACCCCTGATGCAGGAATGCTTTTACTTACAGCTGCAAGATCATCACATGAGAAGAATGAAAAGGTTAATAACACACCCAAAGAATGACAGTTTTGATATCACACATTGGTAACTGATCAGGTCAGGTTTTTCTAAAATGATCTTTAAACAATTTTAATAAAAAAAAAACAATTAAGGAGATGTATTAATTTAAAAAAATACAAAAGAAACAGTTCTAGAGGACCATAGCCTGGGACTCAATATTGCACTGAATTAAGTAATAGAATTTTGGTTAAATAAAAATGAAGCATAATGGAAAATCATATATTAATATGGACATAATGCAATTAATAAATCATGCAAAATATATTTTATTCAAAGCTGTCAGAGTTTTTTACTGACTATTACTGACAGAGTCTATTTACTGACTGTCAAGTCATCCAAAATATTTTTCAGAACTCTGCCAGTACTGCATGTGTATTTTTCTCTCTTCAAAACATATTTTGAAGGCGTGATGATTCTATATGTAAAGACAAATTTATAGGGTTTTTGTTTGACTTTTTAAAAATTGTATAACTGGCTACCTGATACACCACTCTGTTGAACAGAATAGAACCTAAAATTATACGCGTAACTCTGGCAACTTTATAGAAAGAGAATACAGACTAATAATTCGGGAAGAGGCATGACAAACAGAAACTCTGACTCTCAAGGATTTTTACTATTACTGTATTAGCAAATATAAGCTCAGTTTCAAGAAAAGACATGGAATGGCCACCCCCAAACTACTACTTTAGCAAATGTGGCAATAATGTCTCATAGTTTTTACTTCTTATATCAAGGTTTGGTTTTGGACTGGGTGGGGGGTGGCTGAATTTTCCTAAAGCAAATTCCTTTGGGGGGGGTGGGGTGGAATTAATTAATTAATTAATTCCATCCTTATTTTCTCAATTTCTAACATACTTTAACCTCCCAATTACGCTAGTCTTTTCATAAAAGATAGACTAACGTGGAATTCAGCTACCACATGTGTATTAATTCAGTGGCCACTAAAAATGCAAACTTCAGAAGAATGTTTTAAAGTACCTTTCCTTTAAAGATCAATGTACTGTGTCTGCTCTTCATGCTAATTTTAGATTTTTTTTTATTTACATTCTTCAAATAATATCATTTTCATCACAGTTTACTGCAAGACCATTAAAAACCAATCACCTCTTCAGACATATATATTTTTCATACAGTGTCATGCTATTTTAGCAGTCTTGCAAAATAAAAGAACTTGAACATCAGCAGTTGACGCCCCTGTACAAAAAGAAATAGTGCCTCTTTAATGCTTTTAACTTACTACCACCCTTCTTCCATTTACCTTTGTTACCAGGCTGCTTTTGAGGGTTGCAGTATTTTTCCGTAGACATGAAGATAACTGCCAATCCAATTTCTGCTTCGGGAATAGCCCTCATGTTCTTGCTGTTAATATACAAAATAAAGACAAAAAAAAAAACCACGAGATGTTTCTCAATGCAGATTCCAAGATGAACAGGTGGATGGTACAAAATATCATATTCCTCCATTCAAAAAACATCAGTCTGCATTATAATTTTTCACAATAAAGTAAGTCAGCATAATTATCCATCATTATACCCATGTCCCATACGTAAGAACTTCCACTTTTCTTGCTATTGTAGCCAAGTCTCAGGAACTTGGCCAAAGCATCTCTCCCTACCTCATTTCTGGACATTTAACCAACTTGGGCTCTGCCTCCGATTCCAAAAATGTGGGTGAATGAAAAAGTGACTTGAAAGATTTGAGTGCTGCTTGCAAGTCAGGCAGGCACACACACACCCCCCTTCTGTTCTCCAGCCATGAGCAGAGCTTGAGTACTTCTCTACTTCATGAGGGAATTCAGAGGAACTAAGTTGATATATCAAGTTAAGGATTAGGATTTTGCCTTCTTTCATTGTTTTAAAAAAATGGCCTCATGAAAATCCTACTATCTATAAAATATGCAGCCTGCCCTCTCCAACAAAATCTACCACCAAAACAAAAACTGATTTTCATTGAAGAGAAGCTTCTCTTCAGAAACACTGCATACAAATAATTAGATAGTGATGAACCACATGACCTCAAAGTGTTATCTCAGCTGTTTTGCATGAAATAAATATCTATTCTTGAAAAAATAATAGACGATCCATTCTTCATTCTAAGAATATATTAATTTTTAACTTCTTTTAAATAGTAGAAGAAAAAACACTTGCTATCTGTAATGTCAAATTTTGCAGAATTGGATCCTCTGAAAAAGGAAAAAAAATTCCTATCAAATCCTCACCAAGTCCTTTCTTTCCTGCTTCAAGAAATTCTAGTTAATAAGCTAAATACTTCAAGCAATGAAGAAAATGCCCTCTTTCTGAGCATCCTACTGCTTAAATATGTATGCAAACACCATGACTAAATGTCAGCAGAAATTCTGAAATAACAATCCTGCACCTTTTCAAGAGAGCCAGAATGGAATCAGTCCAGTTTCTCGCTGAGTCAGATTCTGGCATCTGAGAGTTTGTCAGTCCCACCTCAACAACACAAACTTCAGGAGAAATTAGGAAAGATGTTTCTTTGCTTCCTTCCGTCATCAACTTTGCCTCCCCTCCTCCGAGAATAACTGCTGGACCCAGTTTCTTGTGCTGAAAAGAGAATGCAAATAAAATTAAAATTTAAAATATTTTTTTAAAAAATAAAATATTAAAATACAGTCAAGTTAGAAGTGTCCACATAATGAATTATCAGCATAAGGCTTATCACTGATGCACTAATCAGTGTGATCAGTGCTCTAATCACACTAATTACATGTGTTCTGCTTCCCTCCCTGTATTTCATCTTTCTTAGGCCATAGTAACGTAACAAGACACAGAAATCCTTCTTTTGTGATGAACCCAAAACGAGTGTGAATTCACAAAATCTGTGCTTAGCTACCCCTGCATCATTTTGGCAACGTAAAACCTGATTACCTGCTTGGCAGTTAGAAATACAAAAGTTTTTCCACTGAATATTTTTTTCCTTTCATGATGCTCAGATAAATCCAGTTTTTCAGTACCAATGGAAGGCTCATCAACAGGAGGATAAAAGCTGGAAGAACAAAATATATATGTTCTATATATAAATAAATATTCTCTATATAAATATCATTCTGCTGTATTATTTATTCCAAAGTAAGAATTTCCTATTTTATTTGACCATGAAAAAAATGAAGGGTTTTTTTTATATAGTGAGGGTCAATACACATTAGTCTCACTTCATTAATCAATTTATAACCCCCACTTTTTCAGGGAATTCAATGGTGAAGCCAACTCTGTTTTGATCAAAGCTTACACTAAGCTCAGTAACTAACTGTGTACTGGAAAAACATGCCTACATAATGAAATAATATATGTATAATATGTAATATAATTTCTTTTATAAAAATTAATTTTTATTTAATGTATCAACTCCCAAAAGAGTTTAAACTCTCAAAAGAGTTTAAATGTTGCTTTAAATATATCAACAAAAGATCATATTTAGAGCTAGTAACATTTCTAAGCATATAGTCAATTCCAAGAGCTCATTTTATAACTCTAGAGATAAGACCAAGAAAATCATCTGAATATTAAAATGTGTGCCACATGGAGCATTCCTCCACAAATAAAGAGGCTATAAATAACACATTCTTTCAAATGTGATCAGATAAACACGCAGTTACTTGATAATCTAACTCTCATAAATTTAATTCTGTGACACTGAAAACACAATACTTACTTTTTATGTTCTGGCAACCGTTGCCTGGACTGAACAGCTTTGATTAATTCAACAAAAAACTCTGGTTTTATAATTGGTCGACCACAAATTAAAGCACATATAGTCTGAAAAGACATAAAACATATATTTACTGCATGGAAAAAGTTCAGCTAGAATACGGTTCAACTGACATTAGTTTTCTGAGATCTTAGATGTGGAAAACATCGCACAAACATCTGGAATGATACTGAATTTTGCTACTGGAAAATGGAACAGTTTGCTTCTAACAGCTTAGCTTCTAATTGCTGTCTTGATCAAAGTTACAAAAAAGTGCCAGGCAACTGATGAAAACCAGTAACAAAATTGTTTTTTTCCATATGCTTTCCCTACAATCTCCCATCAACATACACCTCTCTCTAGATTTGGAGAAGGAGAGTAGGCTTCACAGCTTTGTAGAGAAAAGCCTTGAGCGTAGAATTTTATTTGCATTTGAGGGAAAACCTCAAGGCAACGCCACCGATGGGCAAGGGCTCAACGTACCTTCACGGTAACTTTGACTGACACCATCACAAGGTGAGTACACTCTTTTGTCCATTCATTCACAACAAGGCCTCCAAGCTGCAGGATGGCTTCATTTAAAGCAGTTTTCTGAGCTGTGTCTAAACACGAGGAGCAGACAACCAAAGGCTCATACTCTACTCTGAAAAAAAAAAAACAAAAACCACAAAACAAACAAGTACAAGAGAAACTGCTTTAGTTATTTCAGACAATTATGATGATGAACAAGCTGACATGATTAATCCTGTTTTGTCTCAGGGAAATCTGACTGGGGGAAGCCCATACTCTTACCTAGATCAAAGACTGTTCTTTAAATTTCCTGAAGAAAGTAAGTGCTGATTTTTTATTCAGAAAAATTAACGATATTTTTACTTGATGTCTGAAATATTTCTAAGGACTCTTGGGTCTTTCACAGATATCACAGTGCCTCAAGAATATTGTGAGGTCAGAGAATATCAGAAGAAATTTGAGTATGTGCTTCCAAATGCAAAGATACACTTTTGCCCACAAACAGACTAGTATTTAAAAAAAAAATAAATATCAACATCATAGGATGCAAGTTCAAGTAACTTCCCCCCTTTCCCCTAACACTGCTGTTATACTTGGCCATAAGCCTATTTATATTTTGTAGATCATCCATATAGAATCACAGCATATCAAATTCCATTATTTGATTTGGTTTCATCTGCAAAGCAGAGAGAAATTTAACTGTCTGGTACAGCAGTCACAATGTCTCTAGTCTCATGGCAGGATTTCTGTACATTTCTGTACCACGTTTTTGTAAAATGTAAAAAATAACTTATTGTAATAAGTGGAGGAGAATACCATTTTTTCTATCACATTACACCAGCAGCAGTGACAAAACTGAGTCAAATTTTAAGGAATAAAGCCATCTTCTGATTGGGTTAATGTTGATTTTAAGGGTTATTAGAACTTGTTCTATTTATCTGCCACTTTACTTCAAGGAGTGCTTCACGTGTGCAAACAGATAGCACTGGCTACCTCTCTTCTTGTTCCATTACCATCAGCAAACAAGGGCTCAGAAAAGCTCTCTCTCTACCCTAAGCTTTCTCTCCTCCTTTAGAACCATTTACGTTCTAGGATTTTGTTCTTTGCCTAAGCTAGCCTGAAAATTTTCACTGTACACAATCTGACATCTTCTAAAATGCCAATTATTTACTATGAACAATTTTGATCTCTTAGTGTTAAAATAAATTATATTATAAAAACATGTAATGGAAAACTATTGCAGAAGCAGGTGTGGAACACAGGCTAAATACTACTTGTCTCCTTTGTTTTCTAAAAATTCATCATTGCTTTAATTCTTGCCGAGTTGTACAATGTGCTAAACACTCTTCAAAATGTGCAATTTTCTACTTGGTATTTTATAATCAAAGCACTTACCTGAACTTGCTCTCAAAGACTCCAAAGTTGATTCTGTCACCAGACTGCAAAGACACTGAAGCACCATCAAGTTTTGATCCATTAACAAAGGTACCATACTTAGATGTATCTGTTACCGTTAATACAGGGACTGGCAGAGACTGGCTCTGAAAATAGACATAAATAAGTCATTATAGTTTATCAGAATGAGATAGTTTTATAAGAGACAGATTATTACCATTGCAGTATATAAATAAGAAAAAGCCCACAAATTTCCATCCGAACTAAAAGGTTTGGACAATGAGGCTGGCTACATGTAATTACTCATCTTCTGTTCTTCACTGCAATGGAATGAGAGAAAACATACATATTTTTAGCTTCAGAACGTCTGTGCTTCTTACACTCAGTCCTTTTGGAGGACAAGGACTTCATTCACTGGTCCAAAGCCTCTCTTAGTGCAATTTAGCAAGGCTCTGAGATTTATGATGATGTTCTTATCTACCATCCAGCCCAGCCCTAGTGCCCAAATCACCTTCCTTCACCGCCTTCCACAAGCACGGCTAGTCCTCCATAAGCTGCAGGGCATGGTGGCATCAGCACGTCTTGAGAAGGGCTTAGACTGTCATATTTCCCAAATGGTTCACAAGTTCTCTCACAAGAGAACACTCTCAGCTTGTTTTTAATGAAATTTTGCCACAGTTATACACTATTAGCAGTATTATGAGGAAAAATAGATTTTATATATTTAATTTCAAACTCTGTGTACGGTTACATAGATGAAATTCCTGCTGATTGGCTTCAAAACGTCCTTAAACATTGCAACACGTAAGTGATAATAAGTTGCTGCTTGCTAATTCTCCTTGGGAAATTTTTACTTTCAGTCCCCTAAGCAAATACAGAATGAATGATATGGAATAAAACACAAACTAAGCCTGCAGTGAGACAACTGAAGCACTTTCCAGAACCAAGACCTAAAACTTGTCTATGTCATTTAATTGCATAATTTTCCTGCCTTGAATTTTAATATAGATTCCTAGCGAGTCTTCACTCTGGGATAAAAGGGAGTTTGGACCAGTAACCGTGCCACTAAATTTCTAAGCACAGGCAAGTAACCCTGAGAAGAAGACAAAAATAAAAAGATTAAGAAAAGACAGATGATCAATGGTTCTATTCAAAGCATAAAGCACTTGTAAGAGTGAAATCAGAGTATGTGTGGTCAGGGCAGACTGAATTATATCTCATATTGATAATGCAATAAAATGTTGGCTACTTACAGAGGGTGTTTCAGGACGACTTACTGTCAGGACCGCATGACTCCGACTGATGGACTGATCATCCTGAATTAAAATTGCACAATTTTTGCGTCCAACAACATATTCTATACCGCTCAATAGCCAATATGGCTCTCCTGAAAGTAAACAAGAGACAGGAAAAGACCTATTTACAAGCAGCTCCAAAATACCCAAAGCACTTAGGAAATATTCAGAAGCCTATAGTATGTCTGAAACTCAATTTTTTCATGCATCATTTATTAGGCTGATTAGAATCATGCATTTAGTTTATAGACAAAGTCTTTCTTTCCCTTGCTTTGTCCATCATGAAAGAACACATTTTATGACCAAAAAAATGCAGTTAAAAAAATGGCAGTACATTATTTTTTTAAAAGGACAATATACTTTTCCTAATACTTTGCTTCTTAACTTTTCCCTTGTATTGCTTCTTGAAGATTAAGAGTTGCATTAAAAAAGTGTTGAACTAAAAAAAAAGAATTATGATGTAAGACAGCTTTCCCAAATTCCAAGTTTTAAAGGTATATAATTTTTTGAGGATACATAATTTAGTTACATAACTTATTAAGCAGTTCAGAGGAAAATGTTCTCTTACTTAACATAAGATCTGCAACACAAATCACAGAATGGTTTAGGTTGGAAGGGACCTTAAAGATCATCTTGTTCCAACCCCCCTGCCCTGGGCAGGGACACCTCCCACCAGAGCAGGTTGCTCCAAGCCCCATCCAGCCTGGCCTTGAACCCCTCCAGGGATGGGGCAGCCACAGCTTCTCTGGGCAACCTGGGCCAGTGTCTCACCACTCTCACTGTGAATAATTTCCTCCCAATATCTCATCTAAATCTACCCTCTTCCAGTTTGAATTCATTACCTCTTGTCCCATTATTACTACTTGTAAGAAGTCCCTCTCCAGCTTTCTCGTGGGCCCCCTTCAGATACCAGAAGGCCATTATAGTTCAATCTCTGCCCTACGCTTCAGATCATTCTTGGTATCCATCATCTAGACCACATGATGGCTTTTCAGTGAATGGCTTGACTATATCCAGAAGGTGTTTGTTACCTGCTGCCCAACAAAACCAGAAATGTTTCTGGATGAAAATGACTGAATAACTATAGATGAAACACAGGGCAACTGAAAAATGCAGAAATTATCATCTTGAATACAACAACAATACCAAGACTTGGTATTGTCAAGTCTTGCTCAAGACTTTTCCAGGCAGTAAGAGGCAACTCAACTCATTTCAATAGGATTAGGCACTGTTGCCACTAGGAGATACACCAAACATCCGTAATTCACTCCCAATGAATTCAAAAATGATAAAGCAGATGCAGCTGTGATAGGACTAGCTCATTATACAGAAGAGGAAAACATTTAAGGAGAAATTTGTGTATTCTATGATACCTGTAATCAAAGTTATCAGGGTGTAAAAGCTCTGAGAGATAAGGAAGCCGACAAAGAAAGGCACAGTGGTGGCCGAGTTTCAAAACTCCGCATCCAACAAGCGACCTGATGCCTTTAGTTCAGCCCTGGGTTCTTGAAACACCAACACGTAAGGCTTTTTTGGAAGGGGAGCCTCCCGAGACTCAGTTCTGCTGCAGAGCTCGACGCCTCGGCCGTTTGCGAGCAGCGCCCCAAGACACCCCCCAGGGGTTCGCAAAGCTCTGGGGCATTTAGGAGGCGCTGGGGTCTGCAGAGCTCCGCGGAAAAACGGGGGCGAGAGGCCGGGCGAGAGGCCCGGAGCGCGGAGGCCGCTTGTCACCCCCCACAGCTCCGCACCGGACCCCCACGGCTTCGCCCGGGGAGCACGGGCAGGCAAGCCCCCGGCACCCCCGCCGTGCGAGGGGAAGGGTCGAGCCGGCAGGTTCCCGCCTGCCCCGCCTCAGGGGCCGCCGCCGCACGGGAGCCGGGAGCCCGGAGCCGGCCGCCGTCCCCCCGGGGCTCAGCGCAGGCGCGGAAGAGATGGCGGTGTGCGGTGCCCAGGCCGGCCTAGCGGGGTCCGGCGCTCCCTCACCTTTTCCTGTGGCAGACACCAGCTTCCACATCGCGGCGGCGGGCGCCTCTGCGCAAGGGGAGGCGGCTCCCCTCAGCACCCCGCGGCGAGCCGGGACAAGGCCGGGAAGGGATGAGAACGCTTCCCGGGGCTCCTGCTGCCGGGAGCACGGCGTCCCTAAGAGCCCCGGGCCGCATCTGCGGTGGGAGGGGAAGGGAAAGCGGCGGGGAGCGGGCGCGCATGCGCGGAAGGGAGGAGGGGGCGGCCGCCAGCGCCCGCCCGCCCGGGGGAAGGTCCCATCTCTCCCTTATGCTGCTTCGTTCCCTTCTCATGTCCCCGGGAGCCACCGGTCGCTCCCCTGCCCTCAGCTCTGGCCGGGACTGGCAGGTCCAGTCCGAGCTGAGGCGGCGCTCCGGGGCCCAGAGGCAGGGCCCAGGTGAGGCGGGGCAGGGCCGGCAAGGCCTGAGGGAACCCCCCTCAGACCCCAACATCTGTGTCCCTCTGGCCTGTCCTTCAGGGTGAGAAAGTGCACTGGATGTTGACAGGATGGAGATAAGAGTGTCCTTACAAACAGGGATGCAGCTCAGGAGAATCGGCCACAACTCGGAGTACCGGAGTTGTCTGAAACCACAGAAGTTGGGGTACAGCATGAACTTTTTACCTTTTAAGTGTAGTACATATGCTGCTCATTCAGGACTGGCGGCGGCGCATCGCGTCCCGCCCGGGGACCGCAGGGCGGCCCGACCGGCTCCCGCCCCGGGGCGGGCCGCGGAGCAGGCGCACAACCCGGTAGCCCCGGCCCCTCAGCGGGGAAAGATGGCGATGGTGGCGGCGGCGGCTGTGCGGCTCGGCCGGCGCAGCGTCCCTGGCAGTGCCGCGGCCTGCTTCTCCTGCACCGGGCGGGTAAGGCGCTCCTTGCCCTGGTAGGAGCGAGGACGGCCGGCTGGCGCCTCGGGGGTGCTCCGCCACCTCCTTCCCCGCTCCTCCGGGGCTGTCCGGCCGCCCTTGTGCCCTCAGAGGGCACGGCGGGTCTCTGCGGACGGTGCCGCCCGCCGGTCCGACGACGCCCGGCCGCCTCACGGCCTTCCCCATTCCCCCCCGGCAGCCGTGGGGAAACCGTTGACGGTGTCCGTGGGGGCGGCTCAGGCTCGAGTGGAGCTCCGGCTGCTGGGGCTTGGGGAGGCAGCCGGGCCGGGACGCCCCCCGGACCGGTCTCCTCAGCGCCCGGCGCGGAGCCCTGTCAGAGGGGCGGCCTGTGCGCCCCGGGGCCGTGGCCCCAGTGCCTCTTCCCTTGGTGTGGAGGCACCGCTGTGTCCCTTGGCTCCCCACAGCAGGGCTGTGCAGTGCGATGCAAGTGGGGTGCTTTGAGTGTTGCCGTCCCAGCAGCGCCGAGGCTGGTTTGTGGGGGTGTCACTGGAGGCCGTTTCCAGTGAGGCACGGTGATTCTCACCTCTAACTGACCGACTGACTCTGCTTCTGAGAGAACCTTCTGCAGTCATTTCATTTTTCCCTTCCGTGATAGTTGTTTTTTTGGTTTGTTCACGTTTTATGCCTTTTTTTTTTAAAAAAAAAAAAGTTGTTTCCTGGCTTCTTTGTATCTCTGGTTATACCGGAGGTTTAATTTAAAACCTTGAGCCTTAAGTAGTGGAATGATTAAATTGTGTAGATCCTTGTGCAAGCTAGTAAATGAGGCGCTAGCAGTCTCATTAAAAGATCGCTGAATTATGCCACTTTTAGTGGCTGTTTGGTATTATTGCAGTAATTTATTAGTCTTGGTGCGGTCACCCTTGCCCTTGCTGTGGCCTGCCTCCTCATCTTCCTCCCCTCCAGCAGGAGGGAAGCTGCTGGCGTGGTTTCCATAGTGGTGAGCATGAGGAGTGGGCTGTGTCCATCAGGAACAGAGCATCTCCCTGGGGACACTCAATTACTGCATGGGGATTGTCTCCGGTTGTCTCCTCATACTGGAGGAAGAGGGAATCCAAATGCTGCCTTAATTTGCAGTCTCTACCATGAGCTGAAGTTCTCCCTTCCTTCTGCCTGAAGACAGATGGGATGAGACACTTTGGGGGGGGGGACGACTACTCAGAAAGACCCAAAAGAGAATCTTCGCACACCCCTTTCCTGGAGGCATTTGGTGGCAGATCTGAACTTTGTTATTTCAGAAAGATGTTGTGACATTCTTTGGATTTTCCACTTGACCTGCTTGTGTTCCTTAGAACAACCTTTGGTTTATTTTTTTTCTTTGTGAGAAGCTGTTGCACTGAATTTCACTGAATTTCACTGAATTTTTTTTGGAGTTGGAAGGGACCATAGAGATCATCTAGTCCAACTCCCCTGCCAATGCAGGACCACCCAGAGCATGTCAGAGCATGCCTCTCAGGACTGCATCCAGTCGGGTCTTGAAAATCTCCAGAGAAGGGGACTCCACAACC
>BJBW01002101.1:225777-334221 GCA_004320125.1 Scolopax mira | reverse complement strand
CTATATTGGTGCCTGGAGTTCTTCCTCCCCAGGTGTAGGAACTTGCATTTGCCCTGAACCTCATTAGGTTCTTCTCTTGCCCAGCTCTCCAGCCTATTCAAGTCATGCTGGAGGTCAAACTGGCACAGTAACATTAAAAATGACAGAAAAACTCAGGGATTTCCACACAACTAGTCATGAAATCTTCAACTGATGTGGCAAGAAAAGTTAGATCTCAGTTTCTGCCCAGTGACAAAACAAATGCCAAAATTGACAGGTAGTCTTCTGGCCATCATATGAGCCCTCAGGAAGCTATTAGACCATATTGCTGTGAATTCCTACATTGTTATTTTCTATTTAAGAGGGTCTCATAAAGGTATATTAACTAAGTGTACACCATCTCTCCCCACAATCAAGTGTTCAACCCATCAAGTACTTCAATTGCAACAGCCTAGGGAAGTATGATACATCAAGAAAACACCATAAAATTTTTCAAAAGATACAAATGATTACTGTCAGTTTTAAGATTAAATCTGTGTAGTGGACATGATCTATTCAGACTTTCTGGAAATGGATCTGCTTGAAATACCTTAGGAAAACAATACTCCAAATCTCCCTTAATATGACCTGACAATGGGTTCTTCTATTTCTTTTATTATTTTTTTAAGCAAGCAGCAAAATCCAGCCAAATCTTAGCTTTGAGTCTAAGATTAATTTTGCAGCCCACTGCCTAAGGCAGCCTTTCCACAGCAGAGGTGTGTCATATCTTGGGCACACACTGTCACAGTGCATCTCCCCTGACAAAAATCAGCACTGTCAGGTCAGGCAACGCAAGAGGGCCCACAGCACTGCACTGGCACGTACACACAGACTATTTTCTGAAGCAGCGAGAAGGCAGGACCACTCATTGTGCTGTCTGATCTCAGGCAAACTGTTACACGATAGGACAGTGGAAAGATGGAAAGTTTAAAGATAAATATGCAATCCATGGTATCTTAGTAGGAAACATTCACAGCAGTTTGATTGGCTGCAGATGCACAGAAACCAAAATAGTCACCATTTAGTAAAATAACCGATGAGATTCTCAAACATATAGTCAAGAAATCAAAGAATTATTACAATCTTTTTTTCTGGGGTTTTACGTGTATTTTTTATTTCTTTCTGAGAAAAACATGGTCTGAGAAATTAATCTGGAATCATATCCCCAATAGGTAACCATCACAAAATTACCAATCAAAATTACTTTACAGAAATGATAACACCAACGACCATGTTCTGGAAAAAGATGCAAAAAGTAATTATGAAACACACTTCTCTTAGAAATCTGATCTAGTCTAGTGGAAAAGTGAGAAAAAAAAAAGGTGCAAAACAAATCTATTACAAGTCAAATACTCTAAAATGGAATATATGAATTTCTGCAGGCAGTGAAAAGTAATTTAAATAATTTTTGAACTTGATTATTTTTGGAATTACTTGGAAGTGAAGATGAGTGTTCCTTCCTGTCTAACTGCAGTTTGTTCTTAAACTATATGTAAAGTTGTGGTATTAGATATATATATTGAAACTAACACAAAGTCACAACTGGTTTACCTGTGTTCTAGATATTACAGTACAGCTCCATGTTACAACAAATTACTGCAGACTGGAATTGATCAATGTACTGAATTTATGATACTACTGTGACCATAGCTTAGCAGTAATTGATCCAACAGCAGATGTGTGTGTATAATATCTAAACATAGGTTTAATAAATTAGAGTAGCTTGCTAATTTTCACTTTAGATGTCCATTTATAACCATAATGTCTCAAACATGCAACACCACATACCTTGAAAAGCCTATTTCTGAGCTGTCAGCTTGTTCTGCAAAAGTATATCTGCTTGGCATGTACCAGAATGCTTCCATTTGTTAATAGCAAAATAGGTGTACACTGAGAAAATTAAGACAAACTAACTGTGTCAGTTTTGTAGAGCAAAACAGAGCATTTTCCTATGGCTTTGTTGACAGAGTAGGGCACGACTATGACTGCTCAGCAAGGGGAGCAGCAAACTGGGGCAGGAAGGGGCTGGGGAGGGAGCGCGGCACCAGGCAGAGAAGCCAACTTCATCCTGGAGACTCATGTCATGCTTCCTATTCATTTAGTGGAGTGAGCTGAGTTTCTCCAGAGAGGAATTCAGGTCAGGACTCTAATAGGTTTTGAATCACCTATTTCTCCCCACCGATTAGAGATGGAGTCTAAAAAGATTAGTTTTAGTAGGGTAGAGTTACCCCCAACAGTGCCTAATGGACTAAGACATGTGTTCAGACTCATTAAGAGCTTGATTCACTTTAATTCCTGCAGTATCAGAAAGCTCCAACACCTCCAGGTAACACGATATTCCTGTTGGGCACACTTAAAATATGACACTAATTTAAAACACTCGACACTCTAGGCCAACAGTGGGCTGCTGGGGTGCTACAGAAAACTGCTGTACTACTCCTTTTCCCATCTGTTGCATTGCCACCATACTCTCAGGGCCAGGGGAAGAGCTTAGAGCCCAGTTTGCAAAATAGACACACAAGCGGTAAATTTCTAAAACATCCAAGCTGACTTGCTTCTACATCATGATGCCATTTGCACTCAAGTGCAGAAGATGATCTGGTGTCCCACGCAGAAAACACACTGTTGTTCCTTTAGGGATATACTTGACGGGAAGTGTTAGCAAGCAAAGAAAACAGTCAAGTCTAAGTTCAGTTCTGTATGCAGAAACAAATAATAACATTACAGTTTTTCTGGGTACATATGAACCTCAACGCTGGATTTGAACAATGGAAAGCATATATAAACTATATATCCTTATACTACTTGAAGATTAAATCAGATATCAGCCTCTACATCTACAGCAAAGATGAAGAGAGGTTTCCTTTAGGGAAATAGTCAGAAATCATTAGTGGTGGACCTGCCTGCCAGTTCTAGCACTGGGACCACCTGCCTCAGTTTCCAAGAGGGCTGGCAAAGTGCAAGCTTGGGGAATTGCAGGAATAGTGCAAACACTGGTAGAGAAACTGTTCTGTGGGTTGGACACTAATTTCCTGTAAATAAGGAATAATTCCAAACACCAGTCACACTCCGAAAGCTTTCATCAACTCAGAGTCTTTGGTTTAAAACTCATCTTTGTCAGAAATCATTGATCAACAGGGGTTTTCAGGAAGGCTAAGCAGAAAAACAAACAGAGACAATATGCCAAAGATGTTTTTGGAAGTGCTTATTCCAAATGAAACTATAACTTCAACTGCAGTAAACCACTGCAATTGAAAAAGTGGAAAATTCCATTCCTGAACACTTTTTTTTTCCTGAATTTTCAGAATTATTAATGATAAGTATCTGATTTCTGACAAATCAGAGTACATCCTTAACTAGAAAGATAACTGATGACATTGAACAGCTGCTGGGACAAGTTTATCTACAAGCCTAGGAACGGCATTCTTCCAACACTTTCATTGATGTATTTGGGTTTGTATCACAGGCTGACAACAAATGAATATAATCCCATCTGTTCTATATGCCTTTCAGTCATGAATTACCAGCTGTCAGCTTTATTCTTAGTATTTTGGGGCAAAGTTAAAAGTTTGGGGTTTTTTTAAATCATTTTAAAGGAAAAATCAAATATCTCTATATTTATCTCACCCAATACCTCTTCCTCCGCCTAAGCAGGTAGTTTGAAAATGTCTACACATCGGAACTGAAATAGAACAACCAACTAGCTGCAAAGTTAAATGTAACTGTTAGTTAGCTGGTTAACAATACATACTAAACACCAGCTAGTAATGAACAGTTTACTGAGATTTGTTGAAATGTTTAGAAGAGACTCCCAAAAGAGATGAACAGGAGAACATCCATTTTCACACCATAGCAAATGCCTGGCACGACTTCTCAGTACAGCGATAGGCACCAAAGCTGAGGAAGCCTGTGAGGATCTCGTGGTATCATTGGTGTTTATTGAGCGACATATTACAGAGCACTCACATCCAAGGAATTCAGGACTTTTCAACCAGAGCCACTGTTGCATTGCAATTGCTAATTTTGTGTCTTTCAGGCATCGAATAACCTTGTCATATTGGTAAGGAACAAAGAGAATTGTACACACTACTATTCATCCTTTTGTTTCCCTCTTGCTCTTTGAATGTCACGCCAAAAGGGTACTGGACTTTGATGCTGGTTCTTCAGAAGGCAGCAAGGATGGCATTTCATAAAGGATATACAATCAGTCAGCAAGCAACTTCTGTAGTTTTTAAATTATTCTTCTTTCTCCCGGTTCATCTGTTGCTTCTTTGGTTCTTTGATACTATTGAAGAACAGCCAGACTATGCAGCATGGATTGCAAAACACAAGTGCAAGTTAGAAAACACAGAGTAGGGTCTAAGTAACACAGAAGGCTGATCTAAAAGCTTTTCATCCATTGGCCTTGAATCAAATCCTTAGTTCAGACACACCACTCAATAAGACTGTAGATGTCTCACCCTGTTCTGGGCCTGACATTCATTAGGACATTACATGTGTCGGCACAGTAGGTTTTCTCTGAGCAACTGTAGTTTTGACAGATTTCAGAAGGAAGGTCCAGAGCTTATCCACAGAAAGGCAGTATTTGCTAAAATACTTAGTTACTCTCCTCTCCTCAGTAAAACAGGAGAATGTGGTATTTCACTTCATCAGAGCAGCAGGTAAAAGCTGAAGAAAGACAAAGGTGGGAGTGTTTGGGAAGCCTGATGTAACATGGGTAAGGTTTATGCTCCATTCAAGAGTATTTTCTTGACTTTTATAAACATTGCATTTACTCTCAATTTTAAAACCAGATCTGTGTACTTGCAGAGCACTTTTTTTTTTTCATCTGGTATCAAGGGGCAGAAGCAGAATTTGCATTTTGTAACATTCAGTGCTCATTCCTCTGAGCATCTGCGCAATGAGGAGCCTGGGGCCCAAGTTCAGCACTACCTCTCACACAAGGATTTTGAATCCATTACCAAAAATGCCTGTTTTTATTGTGGGAGATAAGAGCAAACATGGAACAAGAGCCCCTGTCCCTGGCTGCAGAGAGGAGGTTCAGCAGCATGCCAGGAGTACAATCTGCAATCTCCCTTATTTGCTGACCACTACAATCCTGGGTGAGAACTACTCAAATGCTGTGCGATCTTCAGTCCTACCTCTGGTCAAAAAAGTTAGTAAAAATTTTATATCAAAAACATAAATAAGCTAATACTGTAATTTTACATACATAACTTCATTTATAAGGGGTGTGCCAAATGCACATTAAACCTGCTGTTTAGTGTGCTGGTTACATGTCTGTCTTTCTGGTTACAAGCCTCTTGGTATTGAGAGATTCATAATCTTTTATGAATGTACCCTCAGAAGGCCTTGATACTAAAGGTAATGTTATTACCTCCATTTCAAAATTTGTGGAAATGAGGTACAGGTGGATCAATGTTAAAGTTAAATGGATGAATTCAGGATGGGATCTTCACATGGGATTATTCCAAGACATAGATAAGAACAATCACAATTCCAGATAACATAAACTTTATGAGGAAACATCAATAAAATGAAGTTTCCTTAAGTTCAGGAAGTGATTATTGATTATATATATGAGCTCAAACTTTAGGAAGAACAATGTGCTGGAAGAGACTGCCTGATCCTAAAGGCTTTTATGGAGAAATTTAGAAGATAGTAGCCTAAGAAGGCCAATGAAGTTGACGATGAAGTTGTTTTCACTTTTGTGGAAGATGGGTGGACTCACTGGCCTCGGGAGATACTCACTGATGTAAGCTGAAATTCTCTCTGTGCTTCAGAAAGATTTGAGTTCAGATCTAGGTGATGTAACCCATTAAGGATGATCTAGTGGGAACTCAGCACATCCCAAAGTCATCCTTTTAAACTCAGTACAGACTATTATGGTAGTCACTGGGGTAGGTAAATCCAGGCTCATCCCATGGAGTCTTTTTAAATTCAATAAAGCTCAAAGATGTAGACCACTACTGTTCGTAGGTTATGTAGATAGACACTGTAATTATGCTACATAGATTATAGTAAAAACAATAGCTGATACATTGACTTGTTTTAACATTAGGAAATAACAGTCATTACAGATCCGAGTCTCAAAACACTGAGCATCTGCAGGTATCAATGAATTCTGCTGGAGTTATTATAAACTCGCTGCATCTGGAAATTAGACTTTTACATGTCTGGCCACTGTGGTGATTATTATTATTATGAAAAGAGAGTGCAGAAGAACTAAACAAAACACACAATGATGCTCTTGATCATTCACTTATTTCTTTCCTGTAGGAGCCTATTGTACTGCTAAGAAAAAAATAAAATACAATCATTCATAATAGTATAACACTTGATTAGCTTTACAAGAAGGCACTAAGCAACATACCAGATGCTAATGTAATCCTGAAAGTCCATTTTGTAATGAAGCACATATGTACTAACATATTATAATTTCAAACTGTTTTAGAGATTACAAAGAGAAAATGGAAGTTGCAGCCTCTGATCCAGTCTCAAGACTGCATGCAGACGTGCAAAAAGCAAATTCATATTACCAGGAGTAGGGTTTATACTTTAAATAAAATATCACTATCAACAATAGGAAAAAAACCACACAGCCAGTACATTCATCAGATTAAAACAACCATGACAGCTGGCAACACTATTGGTAAATTCCCTGAAGATAAAAAGTAATGCCAAGTCAGAAATCACTGCTAGTCTGAAGGTAGCCTAGGAAAGCCTCAAAGAAAAAGATGTGTACCTCATTTGATGAAAAGCGAGTGAAGATCTGTTAAGAGGGAGACATGATCAAAGGATTAGGCCAGGAAAATTATCTATTTAAAATCTTTTAAAGCTATCAGTATGAAGCTCTAAGTCTCTATTCCTGCCCAAACGTAAAGTATATCTCCAAGGGCCCAGGTTCAAAGCCAATCAAAGTCACTGAGAACCATAAATTTCAGATAAGGCCTTTACGATCATCCTGAGGATGTCTGTAATTACTGTCATTCCATTGCCCTTTCAGAGGGCAGGAGAAAGCAGTACATGGTCTCTGGCTCTCCCATGCTCCCAAGACCCAGAGCATGGATTTGAGCCAGACTGTGCCTTCTCCCAAGGACCCCCTGACTGCCAGACCTGCCAGCAGTAAATGAAGCCTCTCTTGCTCCCCCTGCCCATGCAGGGAAAGCTCCAGAGCGGTGCTACTGGTCATACTAAATAGAGAAACCCAAAGACCAAGTTTTCTGATGACCTCATTTTATGTCAGGTAGAGCTTTGTTGCTGAAGTGCCATGAAGCTTTGTGTGTCTTTGAGTGCTGTGGTGCTGGAAAACAGATTCCTTCAGTGGTTGCGAGCAGTCAAGCAGCCATTTCAAGGTTGCTGGTGATGGGCTTACACAGCTAAAGTGTCTGCTTTGTACTCCTGCGCGTATCAAAAACTGGAGTTCTACCCAAACTGAATAGAAATGGAAGCAATAAGAAATTTGAAGTGTGATTCTTTAACTGCTGGGGCAGCATTTTATAAGATACAGACATCTCTGTTGCCATATTCTGGCATTGCACAGTTGTGTTCATGTTCCTTTACCTTCTTACAGTCAGAAAAGTCTCTCTATTCTTAAGAAAAAAATCCAAACCATAAAATATCTGAACATATTTTACAACAACCCTCCAGAGCCCTCCACCTTATCCCAGTGATATTACACCACCTAGTGCAGTAAATATTTTTAAAGGACTGAAGTAATGCAGCAACTGAATTGATGCTCAGCAGAACAATTATTGTCTCTCTCTACTATTTGAGAACACTCAGTTTCAATGTCTTTGAATTAACCAGAAAAAGAAACTGCTACAGAAAACTCATTCTGTGACCACTGTCAAAAATGTTATTGCCAACAGAAAGATTACTACAGTGATTGGGACAACTCACAGTTCTCTACAGAATGCTTTACAGTTGTTATACGTATTATCTAACAAAACATGCATTTTTATTCAAGCATAGGTGGAACATAAAATTTCATCTAAGAGCTTATGTGAAACTGAATGAATGCAAAAATGAGCAAAATGAACATGATACATTTTTATTAACTTAATGAGAATGAAACCCAGCAAATTCTCCCTCATTTTTAAATTAGCATTTGGATCTGTCTTATTATTAGGCAGTTGTCCTTCCTTTACTCTTAATGTATTGATTTCTTTTTTCTGCTAATGAACTAGGCACTCTGACAAATGTAAACATGCCAGTGTCCACTAAATTCCACACACAAACCTACTAGGAAGCATTTACAGAGATATTCTGCAGTAGTCACAAAATGCTTACTCTAACAGTGACTCCTTAACAGCCATTGCATAAATGTATATAATTGCTCGAGTGCTTCTTAAGCCACTGTCACCTGGTTGAAGTGGGACAAATTGTTTGACTTATTCCGTACCCACATTCTCAGCATGATTTGGAAACACACCAGAGGCATAAACTGCCCAACAGATGTTAAATGTGCACGAGACCACACCACACGACTCCACATTGTACACCATTTTAAATATTGCAATTACTCAAAGGCACAAGAGCAGGCTCTCCAGATAGAATCTTGAAGGTGCAAAAGGCTTTCTGGAAATGTGCAAGGAAAGAAGACAAACTTGAGGGCTTACTGTAAAGCAGACAAACAAGAGTGATGATTTCAAGGAGTTCTCCCAAACTTTCCATATATTACAGTGAGGGAAAGAGAGGGAGGTGCAGAAAAATGGAAGCAAATAGGCTTTAGTAGGAAAGATAAATAATGATTGGCAACGACTGAACACACTTAGAAAAGCCAATAGGCAGCGGGGTTTATGTTCCACAGCAGCACTGCTGTTGCAGGGACCCCCTATGTACCTCTGGCTGCTGAAGAACTAATTCAGGTGCATGAAGAAAAAGGGGAGGAATATTTATGGATCCAAAAACCCACAGTACTGACTGTGTATTTGAATTCCAAACTGCAAATTTCTCCACATTAGTTCTGAATGAGTACAAAAGAGATATTTGGTCTAGCTAAATACAGATTGAGACTTAAGATAAAACTTTGTCTCAATGTCTTTGTCTAAAGCATTTCTATGCTTTAGAAACTTTAGATAAAATCTGTCTGATTTACATTCTCCCTTCCTTCCATGTACAGCGTTCATCTTGTTGGAGCTGTCAGTGCTTCAGACATTTATTTGAAGACATCTTTCACTCCATGTTTATACAAGGTTTGCATAATAGGACCTTGACTTTAGTGTAGGTACCATTTTGACTTCTCACATCTACTGCCCTTTAAAAGAGTTTCAGTAAAAAGATTGAAAAATCTGAAAAAATTACATTTTTAGGCTCAGACATTTCTCTTCTCAGACTTGTTTTGGTTGCCAAGGAAATATTAACTTAAAAGAAAAGACATTTTTCAAACATGTTCATTTGATGAGGAAAGGAATTAATCTTCTCTCAGAAACTATCAAAATATAATTAGATAGGTTTACAAAGTATATTCATAATTTTTTTCCTCAAATGGAAACCATATTTTAAAGGACATTCAAATATGTAACTTCTAAACAGAATCAAAGGAGCTCATCATCATACAAGTCTTTTATTGTCTGACAGGCATGAAAATTTTGTCTGACTAGAGACTGATTTGATGCCAGCTTGCTGCAATTAGAAAGTAATTAGCATTCTTTCAAAGTGAGGACCAGAAGACTGGCCTGAGGTTGACATTCAGTTCAATGAATGAGCAAGAAAATTTGTGTCTTCTGCATTTGAGTAGGTGATGATAGAATTTGGAAATTGCTGGTTGTACTGTAAACTCTGCTACCTCTAAGGCCAAGCTAAACACATACAAAAGAGACCTTTTTAATTAGTGAACATTGTATTGTTCAGTGCAAAGAACTCTGCCAGTAGAATTCTCCAATTATCCAATGTTTCTTCTTTGCCCTGCTGGCTTATGGACTAAAAAAGCTGAGCTCACTTATGCAGTAAGGTTGCTAAAGCTATGAAGACACATCCAAAGTCCTCATATCCTTTAAGTTCTACTTCAGTTCTTTGCAGAGTGTTTTGGTGTCTCTTTTTCAGGATTTCTTTTTATTTCAGCCTTTCAGCCTTTGAACATGAGGCAAAAAACTTCTGCACCTTCATAAAATACTGTGAATCTTTATACCAAGTAATTTCTATTTACACAAATACCAACTTTAAATTTGACCATCTGCTCACACTGCAACCAACTGCAGTAAAGGCAGATGTAGATAGTCTGCTTATACCATCACCCATTAATTTTGTTTCTTTAATTGTCAAAAGAAACTTTCTGAGAGGTATAGAAACTGAGAACTAATCGAAGTTTTCAAGAAAAGCTGTTCCATGTTTGAAACAAAGAAAAATTAAAATTAGTTATATGCTTTTTGTTGCAAGTTATATATTTTTATGTGAAAACCAGGAAAGAATTGAGAAATTAGAAAATAATTGTTTTCTGATTCTGCATTAAAAGCAGTAGCCGCTAGGCCATCCTTTCTCTTGGCATCATCTTTGAATAACCATTTCCTGGAACAATGTGATTAAGAGAGCTTAATTATAGTATTCAGTGCAGAAGAAAGAGATCTAGACATGTCAAGATACAGGAAAATTATGCACATTTTTCTCTTTTTCTTTTACTTAGATGTAAATATCATGTTTCCTAATAATGATACCAAATTCACTAAATAGGTATGTGAACCAGCTGAGGACTTTGACACCACCAGCTGGATATGGAACTAGCTACTATTTCACGCCCATCATTTACGACTCTGAATTCCTAGTAAAACAGAAACACAAATATTTAACACAACCTTAAAACAGTAGCAATAAAGGAGAAGAGAAAAGAGCCAAACAAAAAGTTGAAAGAAGAAAGAGAGATTTTTTTTTTCCTGATTAGAAAAAATCAGTTTACGAAGTTTATCGTTCTAATTAGAACCTTATTAGGTTTGCGTTCCATGCAGCACCTTGGAATCATGGGGTAAATTGTATATACACCTATATTAATGCTCAGCAACAACCACAATAGACAGGCTGTGACCAAAGGGGCAATTGTTTCTCTTTCTTTGCTTGAAGTACTGAAGGCAGAAAAACTTTAAGCATTAAAGAAAAAATAACATCTCCAGGAATGCAAGTTTTAACAAGTCACGTGCCAGGAATACACTTGGTCTTACAGACATAACAAAAAATAACTGATCTGAATACAAATATAAACGACTTGCAGTGTGATTTCCCTTTATGAAATCCCTCTCCCCCAAAATAAACAAACAAAACCCCCCCAACTAAACAGCAAGTACAACAGCCCTTGGCTGAAGACTGATATTCCCAAAGCATGACAAAATCTCATTCAAGGGAAGAAAACAAAAAACCAAAACCAAAACAAAACAAAACAAACAACAAAAAAAAAAACAAAACAGGAGAAGAAATTAGGAGGATACTCAGTATAGGAAAAAACTGTATTAGTCTTGTAAAACATGCTTTTAGGAAGGCAGTAAAGGCTGATATAGCAACTGATGTAAGCCAAAATCAGTAGCAGCCTTGCTATAGCTATTATGGATGATGAAGCCTTTGAGCGCACACGCTTCTGAGAATTGTATGTGGATCCAAAAGGGAAGCAAAACAGCAAACTAAAGACAGAATCAAATGAACCATTACACGGAATCATAGAATAGTTTGGGTTGGAAGGGAGCTTTAAAGGTCACCTAGTCCAACCTCACGTGCAATGAGTAGGGACATCTTCAATCAGTCCCATCCAACCTGACTTTGAATGTTTCCAGGGATGAGGCATCTACCACCTCTCTGGGCAACCTGTGTCAATGTTTCACCACCCTCACTGTAAAAATTTTCTTCCTTCTACTCTGAATCTACCCTCTTTTAGTTTAAAGTCATTACCTCTTGTCCTATCAGAACATGCCCTGATAAAATGTCTATCCCTATCTTTTTTATAAGACCCTTTTGAGTACTGGAAGGGTGCAATAAGGTCTCCTTGGGGCCTTCTCTTCTCCAACAACCCCAACTCTCCCAGCCTTTCCTCATAGAAGGGGTGTTCCAGCCCTTCTGATCATTTTTATGGTACTCCTCTGGATCCACTCCAACAGGTTCATGTCTTCTCCGAACTGAGGGATGCAGAATTGGATGCAAATCCACCACGGCAGGTGGAGTCTCACAAGAGCAGAGTAGAGGGGCTGAATAACCTCCCTTGACCTGCTGGCCGTGCTTAGAATCATAGAATGGTTAGATTTGGAAGGAACCTTAAAGACTGAGACAAAAAAGTAGCTGAGTACCTCAGCCTCCTCCTTGACTGATGTTATATAAAAAAGAAAGTCAGTGTTCCACCCTTGTGCTTATCCTGTACCTGGGTCAACTCTGGGAGAGCTCTAGGGTTTCACACAGGAGACTACACCTAGAGAAATAAAGAAAAGCAAACGTCTGGCCACCAATTTTTTCACTTGGTACTTCCTTGCTGTTTCTATTTCACCTAAGAGAACTGTTTATAATGTCATGTCAATATGAGCTTTCTAGCTAAAACGTGGTCGGGATCTGTATCTACACTGAAGTTAATGACATTGCCCTTCAAGGGTGACAAGCAGCTCGGTAAACAATTACATGTAACCATAAAACAAATTAATGCTGAACCTTCAGTCATCCCTCACTGTCACAGGGATGTACTGCAGCCTCAGCGTTCCTCCATGCAAACAGTCTCTCGGAATCGCTCTGGTAGAAAATGGATCTATGAGTAGAAGGATAAGAATGGAAAGAAGTCTCAAGTTTAGCAGTGAAATTGGGGACCAAAGTCTGGGGATCAGCATAAATAAGTATGTATAAAGCATGTTACAAAAAAAACCCTATTTACGGTGTCTTGTTGGCTTCACATCAAGACATCTGTAGAATATATACCATGATGGAACTGAAATTAGCAGGTTCAACATAAGATAAAATTCCATGGCTTCTATTACACGTAAATTATCAAATGTCCCACTTTGTCCTTAGAAGCTATAGTCCCATAATTAGAAAAATTCTAAAGCAATGGAATAAGAGAAATTTATACTTTTCCTACTTTGATAAGGGTAAAAGGCTCCTTTTCCACTTATAGCCAAAGAGATTTATCTTCTAAACTAACCTTTGAATCAACGTAAAGGACCCCTTTAATGTCAACCCCTTTCCTGATAAAGTAACAGACAGTTAAAAATAAATGTCCCGGAACTGATGGTTTAAAACAAACAAACAAAAACAATTATTAGATGTGATGTTACAATAGCGGGGTACTTAATTATTTTCATGTTTCCCACCAAGGAAAATACTTGTTGCAACTTTTAAACACCCACTTTGTTGACAGACTGTTTCATCCCTCCGTGAATGTAGCAATTAGGTTCACTTAAAAACTTCATTGACTAACTTAACATTCACACAGCTTTAAAATAAAAATAAAACAAAATAAACTGAAAGAAAATGAGGTGGCTCTTCCTGGAATAAATGATAACCGATAATTTGACTTGTTTAATAAAATACCACAAAACCTACTTGTTTTAAGAAGCAGGCCTACAACCCCTTCTAGAACATATTAACCTATTTTCCTTAATTATCAAAGTAAGTAAAAAGACAGATTTTTTTTTTTACATGATCTCTGTTCTTATCAAAGGGATTATTGACAGCTGAATCCCCTTGTCTCTCATCTTCACTGAGTTTTAATTTCAAACTCATCTGTATTTTCTCAGTCTCAAATTTGTCCACGTGCAAGGGGTGAGGTAGAACCTCCAAACCATTTAAATCTGCACAGATCCTCAAAGTAGAACATTAACTGTTCTTTGACCTTAATTAGGCAAATCAGCAATCTAAGATCCACATATTTCTGAAAGTCACCCACGTGGCACCACATTGGGCCAGAGCTCCTGTACTGATTTCCAACAGCATTTTTCAGCCTTCATAAGTTCTCTTATGCAAAAACTATAGGAGCACCACCAATAACAAGATGAGACTGGGACACGCAACCAACCATGAAGCTTTGACGCTCTTTCCTGACACAGCCAGAAACTAGGTTGGAAGCAGATAATTTTGCATACAAGCAAGGGAAACTGCAGGAGTGGAGAGAAAGGAAATGAAGAAACCAGCTTGCAGGTTTCTCCCACAACCTCAGGAAACACTGAAGGTGTGACAGAGAAAGATTCGGAGTTCAAATGCAGATTCAAAGAATCTGAGAATTGCAAAGGATTAATGTGTCTCATGTTTGATTCTCCTGGTGTTCAGAAAAACAGGAGGGTTTGCGTGTTTTTAGTTAAATAAGATTGCATATGAAAACCAACCAGCTCCCTTACCAACATCACAGAAAAAAACTGTAAGACCCAGAGATTTTGACTAATTGCCCACATCAAATGGAGAGAGGGGATAACACAGCTATAAGTTTAAGTTTTAATAATTGGATATAGTAGGAAAACTAACATCTGTGAATGTCTTTGGGATCACAATTTCTTTTGGAACTAAAACATTCAGAATAGTTAGGGTAAGCATTATGAATGTTTATTAACATTATGGTGCATTCTGGTTCCGCAACCTGTGTGATGTGTATAATGGTGCTACATGCATTATTCATTTTATGCAAGAACAAAATAATTCCTCACTTCAGTCTTAGAGATACATAATTTAAGATGAAGAGGCAGTCTGTCTCTTGCAACAGAGATGTTTATTTTGCTCTTATTCAGGTTCATACGAGTCTTGAGCAGACACAAAGCAGAGAATGTGGCCTAACAAATCAATCAATATGAAAAATAGTTAACAGCATTTCTGAGTACCCTGATAATATCAGAATAAAAAGCAACACCATAGTCCCTTTTTCTCATGCAAAATATCATGTGTTAAACATAACAGAGGGAAAATAACATCCTATAAACTAGCAGGTTAATAAATTCCGAGTAGGAGCACAAAGCAATGTGGGTAGGAACCAGAAACCTATTATTTCCTGTTGTTCCTTTGTCTCCTGCACCTCTAAAATAGCTTAAACTCTTTTGTGAGCCAATAGAACTTAAACAAGCAGCACTGGTAAAGAATGAAATTTCAAACTGGTACTTGTGACTGCCTGAACACCAAGGTTAACAAAGGAATTGTTGACAGATCTCTGCCTACAATATGCTATGATACCATTGGAAATGTCATGTTCACCCAGCACTGTCTTGATAGCCCCCATCTCTTGGCCAACTAACTGTCCTGTCTGAATTTTTATCTTAAAATATAAAAAAATAAAAACCAAATTTATTTCAAACAGGGGGAAAGGAGTTGGGGGGGGGGGGGGGGGGGGGGGACAGAAAAAACATTGGAAAAATAATTGTATCAGACCAAAATAATTCATTTGGAAAACCACAGCAATAATAACAGAATTAGTGGCAGATAGCAGACGTTGAAAGAAAAGCCTGAGAAAATGAACATGAACATAGTGAACATAGATAGCATTCACATGTAGGGCCTAGTGATCCAAGATCAAGGACTTGCCTGAGCCCAATGATGTAAAATAGAACAGGATATTTTGTAGAAATCCCAAAAATGTGAAATTGTCTAACTCATTTTTAAATCCCTTCATGGTTTTGGCCTAACAATTTCCATTATTAATACCTTATAAAATCTCATTCACAGCAATTTTGTAAGATATTTAATTATCCATTAATTTATCCAGTGATATTAAGTATACATGATGTGGGAATTGACAACCCACATACCTGACAGAATAACAGTTTTGAGCAAAGGAATTCTTAGTGTAGTTTTGACACGTCTTTGCCTATAACTGGGCAATCTTAATCCCTGCAGTTTGGCAAACTGAGATTGCGTTATGCAATAACTGACACAGTTGATGCTTTCAGGAGGTGCAAGTCAAATGCCAGTTTAAAACTTCTGTGAACAAACACTCCTGAAATCAAGCCATCATGCAGACCGATTATAGGTTCCTCTCCAGAGTTCTGAAATTTACTTTCAGTCTGACAGGTGTTTTGATGTATAAATCATGCCCATAAATTATGTCTGAAACCGCTTTGGTGTCTGACAACAAGCAGAGAGTAAGGATGCCATTTATCTAGAAAATGATGAAAAATGACACAAAAGAAGACCTTGTCTGTCCTTGAGTGAAGCACAGGCACACTCAGAGAGATGACTGCCCTGCGTGAGGCAAACTGAAAATACCTGCCCTGGCTTGACCAAGGCAGAAGAGTTCTGTGTCCGGCTGAGTCTTGCTATGTCACAAGGCTCGCTGCTGACGAGCCTCTTACTGTCCCATTTCTAAAAGATGCCTTTAAACATTCTATTATTTTGTTTCCATTAAACAGAGTTCACAGCTTTTATCTATTCACAAAACATTGCCATCAAATATCAAGCCTAAGCCAGAGAAGACTTTGTAAATCCTTTGCATTACAATAACCAAAACACATCTGCCCCATACTTTTATTTTATTTCACATTTTAGTCAACATTTCAGTTTTTGGAGAACAGCAGTGGCATTTTTCCAAGTCCAAATCCAATTAGTCTTTTCATTATATGACTGCAATGCAGAGTATAAAAAATAATTTATTTGGTTTGGTGCCAGTTATTTAATCTGAGTGTAAGTAAAATTGTTTATTTGATCATTTATCTAAGAATGAATGCTGTGTCACTGATTTACTGATCACACAATTTGATTTTATTTTCTTTTGTTATTAGAGACTCCAAATGGTGGAACAAAAAAGTATATTTACTACTTCCACTTAAAACTGAAGAACGGAATAACCTGAGTTAACAAACCACCTGCAGCAACCAGTGAGCTTGTATGTACGTTGGTACCAAGGCTATAGTGGAATATAAGCATGTTCTTAAATAGAAAGGTATTAAAACTTTGTCAGCAGGAACACAATCAAGTATGTACAAATTCCAGAACTGCAAAGGAAATTTTAGCAGAGAATGATGGCAGAGTTGTTGTCTCAATACAGTACTTCTGACCATCATGCAAAAATAGTCCAGATTGTGCAACTGGATTTTAATAGATATGAGGTGACTGACACTACCTGAGAAAACATTTTATCTGCACGTTTATTTTCTTTCAACTCATAAGTCAAGAAATTTTATCTTATTTTCTTCTGAAATTCATTTTGTTGCACAGGAGGTCTGCTTTCACTGTTAAGACCAAACATTTCCCCCTCTTCACAACAAGGAAAAATTGCAATCTGCAGTTTTGAACAAAATCACTGTGTACGTTATAAGTTAATTCAGCTAAGTTAATTCAGCTCAGACCTGTGGTAGCATTATACAGTCTTCGCAGCTTTATCTCTAAGAAGAACACAGGCAAATGGCCCACATTTTTATGGAAGCCGAGTGTTGTGTTTGAGATTTTTGAGATGAGAAGCGAAACACTGTTATATAAAAATGTAACTGCACTGGTATATAATTTCAGTTTAATAATATTTTCACACTTAAAAAAAAATTTAAAAGAAAAAATGTCTTTCTAAGGGACATTGCCTCTCTTGTGAGCTGTACTCCATGACGTGCTTGCAAAGCAATCAGAACCCCCAATCTGCCCATCCAGCCCCACAAGCAACAAAATTCTTCTTGCTCCAGCATCATCTGTGCTGTTGGAGAATAGTTTGTTTGTCACATATGCTCTCTAAGTGTGAAGTCATTCAAATGAAATGAAAGACAGTCTGGTGTAGCTCATTCATTAATTTTCACAGCAGTTGGTGCCCTGTTGGCATTTCAAATTAACGTAAGGAAAAGTTCAAGAGATTTAGCTTCATTTCAAATCATGTCTACTATGATTTTCAAGAAATGTTACAAATAGATTAAATTGCATTAGTAGAAGCTAATTGCAGAGCAAAAGAGAAGAATATTAAATGCTAAGTACCAAACTAATTTCAAAGTAACATAATTTTACAAGCTGTATCATCCCCTATGTGAAAGATTGCACTCAAGGAGCTGTGGCAGTGACTGTGCATCACCGAGTAAGGCTGAAGTCCCTAAAGATACTGGTTGCAAGTGTTAAATGACAAATTGAAAAGAAAGGGTTTCACAGCTCCAGGCCCTTCCAACCTTCTAAGCAATTGGATCCAGGGTCTAAATAAACCTCCATAAGCCTGCAGTTTTTATGTGTATAATAAACTCTTCAGGGCTACCAAACAGCCGCAGAGGTTTAAGAACATGCAGAGCTCTTATGATGGGTCTGAAAAGTGCCTTTGGCCATTCATTTTCAAAATTCCCAGTAACTTTTTTGTATTAGACTATCCTGATCTTAGGATGGGAAATAGGGAGCCCACATTTAAAAAAAGAAAAAAAAAAAAAGCAATCTCAACTGTAATTGCAGCTCCATACTTATTTATAAAGTGGTTGGGGTCACTGCCTGCCCTTGTGATGTTACTTTAAGATCTCAGACGCATAAGTCTGAGATCTTATATATCAGTTCAAGAAAATTAGGCATTTGCTGACAGAGGGAATTAAAAGACATCAGTTTTTTTTCTGAATAATGAAATATCCAATACATTTTACGCCTTGCTTCTATCCCTGGTAGGGAATTTCTGCATGAAATGAACTGCACCTTCTAATGGAAAGCTTGATAATTCAGAAAAAGAAATAAAAGGTGCTAACTGGGGAAACTTGAAAATTGTAGCCAGGCTATCTAATTACAAATCAGAGAGCTATTTAATGAAGTTGGATCAGAACCGATGAAAGGACTGAGGTGCAATCACCTAATTTAGATATTAGCAGTGCAGATGGCTGCATTTAAGCATTTATTTTCTCAATAATGAATAAAAATCAGTTCTTCTATACCACAGTTTATCTTTCCCCTGTGAAAAACATCATAAATGAGTTTTTTTCTTATTACCTATTTATTTTCCCTTAGTCCAGATGAACCCCCCCAATGTCAGGTGGGTTACATCCTACTCCCTGGTTGTCCTAGTGAGAACACAAAATTAGGCACTGGCACCTCCCAGAAAATGCACCAACATGATATTTATAAGGTGGGAGGAAAGAAGAAAATTAATCAAATTTACAAAAAGAATTTTTGTAAATTGAGGGCAAGGCCTACATTTTGGTGACAAAGTATCAGTCAGGTGTATATGTGTGTCGACAAATAGACAAATTCTCACAAGAATAAAACATTTCAAAGACAATATCTGATTCTATTTTTCTGTAAACAAGCATGACTTCATGCTGAAACAGGAGCAAGAGTTGTAGATTTTTCTGCGATCAGGTGAATTCAAAGCAGAGTTAGATAGAGAAGCAATAAATATCCAGTGGTACTTCATGCCACTGGAGTGGGAGAAAACATCTGTAAGGAAGCCATTTTATGCTTGTTATATTCAAAGCATTGGATGGACACTGAGCATATTTCTGAGCTTAGTAGACACAGAAGGACTGCTCTGGTTTATTTTCAAAGTAGATGCTGCTTAAACAGAATCATTATAACAGCTCAGTACTTGCTAAGACTACAGACCCAAGAAATGAAGTTATGAGTTTAAAAGAAAAAAAAAAAGAAAAAAAAGAAGAGAGGTATGTGTTGTACAGTATTGAATAAATGAGCTAAGGAGCAGGGCTATAAAACAGAAGGAAAAATACACAAGTCATTCTTTGGTTGCATTAAAATATTTATGTCTGTCCACAGTAACTGCTGGCCATGAGGTTGCCTTAAATTAGTCTAAGCCACATAAGCTGCTCTTCCCTTTATATAGCATAATAAAAATATAGTACAATAATATATAATAATATAATATAGTACAACACAGTACAATATAATAATTATATAACATAGAGCTTCCACTTCAGCCATATGCATGTGCTCACTTCCTCAGTGTGATATGGAGATGGGTCCCATCACAAGGCAAACATTTATTTCTCCCTTGTGACATAAAACCCTTAAAGGAATCAGTCTGCAGACCACTGCCTTTTCCTGGTTACAGCTTTCAGAGTAACAGAATAGAGAACAGAAGAGCCAGAAGTCAGGGAGCAGAAAGTGAGATAGCTGATCATAGATTCCTGCATTCAAAGCCAAAAGAGCAAGTCTAAGTTCCTAGAATGGCTCAGAAACATAAAAGCTTGGAAGAGATCAGTTACGGAGTCAACTTCAGAGGGTACAGTAACATGGTATGCTGTGTCTGTATCAGACCTAAGGTTCAGCCCTTGAATGGCACACATTCTAACTGCTGCAGTTATTTGTTCTTCAGACCTGGGTAAAAAACCTCTTCCCTTCTAGATCAGTGGTATCAGACTGATGGAGCAAACTCTACTTGAAACTTTCTGTGCCTACATCGGAATAGCTTAAAGGCAGTTCCTTTCCCCTATCTTCCTCTTTTAGATGCTTTTAGATTAATTCCCTCTACTTCCTCACCATGCACATTTATCAAGGGGCACTGTCTCATTCACAGGTTCACCACTGCTTTTCTGACATTCACAAATTATCAAAGCACCAAAAAAGCTCTCCAGAGAGACACTGTTCAAAGTTTCTCCAAACTTGTAACTTGAGTATTTCATAGGTATTTCAAAACAGACAGTGATATGCCCCAGTCACTGTGCAAAAGGCAGCAACAATGAACAGTTTATTTAAGGGCCTTTCCCTCTTTTGCCTCCTCTAGATCTTTGAACTCCATCTGTGATTTGTTCAGAGGCAAGAGGGCTCTGAACAGGAGTTATTGTTTACCAACAGTTTACCTGCCCAGATCTATAATGATTTTGCAACATATCTAATTTCTTTGATTGAATGCAAACAGCCATAGCTACAAATTCTACCCATGACACAGAGTTGTTGGGATCAGTTGATTGGGGAAGCTACAGCCCATAAGACAGTGGAGTCACAGCCATACTGCAAATTCAACAGAGATTCCACAGCTGCTGCTGGCGTGAACTTGTAATATGGATGGATGAACTTGAGTAACACCTTATGCTTGAACTCAGCTATATTATCACAATCCAAGCCCAAAATCTATAGAAAAATAATAAAATTATGCAATGGAATGATGGAATGCTTTAAATGCAAATCCAAAGAATTAATTTTGGCACATATCATACAACCTGCTGTGCAAGGTTTCAACCACCTTTCAAATAAACGGAAGAGACAAAGCAAAATGGGACTGTAACAAGACAGTCATTGTCTCAAGCTGTTATCTCATCAGTCTGAACAAGCCAAGGAAAGTCATACTAAATGAAAGCCTGGGACTCAAGATCTCCAATCGCTATCTGACATTTCAGCATTGCAGTTAAAGGTCTGCTCCTTTGGAGAGGCCTCTGTATTTTCCAATTAAGCATCAGAAAAGTTTTTCTGTTACTTTTAAGAAGGTTACAAAGTAATAAACAAAAAAAGTGACAAAGAATATCAGACCAAACATTTGAAAATGTAGTATCTGAATCAATGTGTGCATAATGTATTAAATTAATTACACATGCAGTGCTGAGAGACAAAGCATTGGTATCAGTAACTTAGTCCCAGATCAGAAAAGGGATTTAGGAATTATCATATCCAGAGAGGAAGAGACAGTGATTCACATCTCCCAGAAGATTTTTCAAGAGCAATGGAGAACCCCTCAAAACTGACAAATTACCATAGGGATAAACAGTTTCTTTAATTGTAATTGTCTACAAACAAGTCATGTATTTTGGCAACTGCTTTTGTCTCTACTGGTGAACATGATAAAAACAGTAATAATAGCACAGTCTTAGGAAATGTTTTGGCATTTGGATTATTTTCAAATGCTACAGTCTAAAGAGCTTTTCATTGGAAGACGGTGAATTTGCTGACATAAATATTCCATGGAAACATAACAAGTTCCATATTTTGGGTAGTAAAGTGGTGATGAGGATGGAATTTCTGTGAAAGTTACAACATCCTAGAAAAACAATTACTGTGCCAATTCTCTATGTATTGCAATGCTTAATGAAGCAACACAACAATACCTTTAAGAACCTGGACACAGGATCTCGCATGTCATTAGTCAGAGGGTTTATGATGCAGACATCATACTCTGCACAACACACTGCTCAACACGCACACTATTACAATTTCATAACAGGCAAAGTCTCTGGGGAAAGTGATCCTTTGTAATGTTCTGTGCAGGCCTGAAATCCATTTTTTCCCCTGAGGGAATGCCAATCTGTCAACACCAGAAGAAACATAAATGAACTTTGCTAGTCCTGAGAGATAAAAATAAGATCTAAGGATTGCAAATGCTTACACACGCCCCCTTTAGGAACACTGGGCAAAAACTAAGTCCTTTCCACAACTCCAGAAAAAAAAAAAAATAAGAGTTTTGAATTTTCCCCCTCCCAAAGAAAGTTTGGTTTGTTTTTTTTACCTCTGAACAGAATGTACCGAGACACACTATACAGTTCCATCACACAATTAGTACAGTCATTGTATGCCTTGGTACTTCAAGAACATTATTAGCAGTATTCTTAATTCTTTTAATCCAGAAAAAAATGTGGGAAAGATCCTATAACCAGTTTTCAAAAATAGCACTTTTTAGATCCATCTTTGTTACTGGCAAAAACACAGAATTAAATCATTTACTGCCAGAATTATTAGAAATGTTATGATTACCAAGCATGTAACTGGTCCTGTTTGGAAGTTTCAATAGAGCATTTTGATAGTCTGGAGATATCACAGACCTTTAAATTTTAGCAAATTAAGTTAAATGCCAAATGTAGGTCAGTTTGGAAAGAGAAGGATCATCTTGTAAATAGATAGAAGGAAGGAAGATATGATTTGAAATGGTTTTTCTCAATTACAAATGCACTTCTGGATCCTACTAATCAAAATGTAAGCAGAAAATTTATAACTAGAACTTTTCATAGAAGAGACATAAAGCTTTTAAAAGAGACTGCTTTACTGACTCCGTACAATGTGGGTGGAGTTTTTTTTCCACATTCATTTTCCACATTTCATTTGTAAGCAAACTTAAGAGAGATATGCATAGTTAGGATGACACAATTATTATGAAATGGAGGAATCGTGACAGCCATGTAAAACAAAAAAGGATAAACAAATCAAACAGGTCAGAATAAACATAAAAGTCTGACTGTAATGTTGTAACATGGTAGCAGACCATTATATAAAGTCTGAGGGCAAGATTTGTCTTGCTCCTGTGTCTGCTCATGAAGATGAGCAGAAAGTTGGCACAGAGGATCCATGTAGGAGGAGCAGAAGCCTTCTGTAGCTTTGACAACAATTTACATCTGTAACAACAAATTACATTGCAAAGAAAGTATATTTAATGTGATAAATAATGTTGCCACCTAACTTTCATCAGTAACTTTCAATGTGTTTTTTTTTTCTGTTTTTATTATCCTGCCTGTCTTACAGATGGTGAAACAGAAGCAGTGCAAAGTGAAATGATTTCCCAGAGATCATCTAGGAGATGGAAATCTCCTGAAACTCCAGACCATTGCTTTATGCTTTCAGAGTGCTCGGCACAGCTTGTTGCAATGCAGTGTTGTTTTTCTAACCACGCTAGATTCACCGTTCCTCATTAGTCTTCTGCATTACAGAAATCACTGCACCTGTTTACAAAATTATGGCTCCCTATGACTCACACAATCTCTTTTAAATAACAAATTGGGATATTTAATGGTGCATATTACTATTTTTGTCACTTCTTTTTCTTCCTCTTTTCCTGCAGAATAAACAGTGGGGATTTGACATAGCTCTCTTCACATAATCTTGTCCTTTTTATTTTACCAAATTTCAAGAAACCATAGCAGAAGAAAATGCATACATTTTCTCCTATGTTCCCTAGAAAAATATCTGAAAATGACTGCATTAGACAATCATGAGATTTACATAGACAACAGAATTCAATTGTATTGTATTTTCTCTTCATTACAGTGACACTGAAAAGGTAACTAAAGGCAGTTTGCCATTAAAAAATGCCAAAGTACGATGTTTATCTCTGATTTTCCAGGGGAGTTTACAGACTCCTCGTTTGGGGACAATCAGTTTGTCTTTTTCTATCACATTTCAAACATGCTTTTGACTTACAATAATTGTGTACTCTAGGCCAGAAATCTTAAAAATGTTGATATAACTTAATTGTGGCAACAGCTACAAACAAAACCTGGTTCAGGCAGGACAGCAGTGTACACAGGTAGCAGCCAAAAGAAACAGGGAGGCCAAGGAAGGAAATGGTGATAGATGTGATAAATTACCCAAACACTCTGTCCCAAGATGATGACCGAACATGTGGGATGGGCAGGCAGGAGCTGATTCTTGTACATCTGATACCTATTTTCATCGCCCCTGGAGCCTCACCTCCCTACCCCAGTGTTACCCCTGTCTTGCTCTCCCTTTCCATTCCATCTGCTTCCACACTTCAGCTCTCTTCTCTGCACAATTCATCCAGGATCTGCACAATGCATACAAAAACACGCACTCCCCCCACCTTAGCTCCTACCTATAGCGTTTTCTCCCACACCTCCAGTAGGGTCACAGCCTCAGTCTCTTCCAACTAGTCCCAAATCTGCTGGGTCACACAATGGAAAAGGCACAGTGCCCCTGGTTTTAGTGTGCTGTTGATCCCACAAGACTCTTTTTGAAATGAACAGTAATTGTTACCTTCCTGGCTTGCTCTCAAGGCTTTATTTGGCCTCACTCATCTGTTCAACTATTAATTTGCTTAAGGTTTGGAAGAGTCTATATTTTTGCAGAAATCTGGCAAACAGTATTGAAACTCCTTGTCTGCTATCGCTCATCATAGGAACATCTTCAAGCCACCGACTAGAAAAATGTACATCCTACTTCATCTCTTAAATAAACCACCCAGCAGTGCAATGCCATTTCCACTAAATTACATCGAAAAAGCTTAGAACTAGTTCAAGATAAGCAGGCAATATACTGAAAGATTAATTTTATATTTTTCCAAGAGTAGCTAGAATCTTTTTCCACCTATTCTCTCATTCTGTGCAGTATGCAAGAAAGTTTGCCATAATCATACAGATCAGCATAGCTTATATTTATTGCTGAATTACGAAAGAGTAATAATGAAAATGAAAAATGGCAATATAGATTTTCAGTCATATAACTCCAATGTTCCACTTTGCTAAAATGATATAAAACACCTATCCTTATTAGCCAGCAATATGCTGAAACAGCATTAAAGAAAGACAAAACCCACAGCCAGGCAGTAAGCAAAAACATTGGACATATTTTGAAGTTTCCAATTAGCTATTTCACTGCAAATAAGATATCAAAAATATACAATTATATCTCCATAACATTATATGATGCACAAGTATCTCAGATCAGCAATTGTTACGTAGCATCAACGTCAAACTAATATTTTGATGTCTCCAAATAAAAGTACAACTTATGAATACATTAAAAGTATAATTCAATTGTTCTTAGATTTGCTATGTATCTTCATTTGTGGTAAAAAGATGCCATTCCCTGCCTTCACAGTTATACAAAGCATTATTTACATGAGTCAAGAACCAAAGCATTTATTGTCACTGTGTGAAACTGTAAGATCTAAGATGCTTCGGTCATTTGGTAATCTAAGCATCAGACACTACTGTGTTTAAATTATAGCGAATGCTGGTGTGTTGATACAAAAAGCTACATACAAAAAGAAAATCAAATTAAAACAGCAAATATTAAAGTACCATTAAGGCTGAGAGTTTAATTAACTTCCTGAAAGTCAGAATACTCAATACATTGGAGATCCTAGGGTGGCTAAACATCTAAGGAGCAGAGAAAATGAGAGACAGACATAACAGAGTAAAATCATCTATATCAAGGTCACAGCCTTCTACAGCCACCAAGCTTGGGAGAGGGGCTTGCTCAAAGCACAAAAGATCTGGAAGTGCCCATCAGACATACACTGGCAACAAGGTTCCAATGATTTTAACACCAAAGAGTAGATAAACAAGGAGTCTACTGATTCCTGCTACGCTGGGGAGAAACCGCAGCCAGTTTGAGCAGGCTCAGGAAGGTCAGGGAGATCCCCTGGGAACCTGGAAATCACAGCATGAGGCAAAGCAACTGAAATTTTTTTGAAAGAGCGAATAAAATGGCTTTACAAATCTTTTTATTACCCTGTTGTGATGGGAGTTGGTCTCCTTAGCAGTCATCTCTCCGACACACCATCCCTTCATTCACTTTGAGCTTATCTGTGCTCCTTCATTGCCACAGTCTATACACAAGAAAATAACTGCAGAAAAATCCTCTCTGTTTCTGACATACCTTATTACAGATCTCATTCTCACTCAAAGGTGTTTCTGGAGGCTGAAGAACCTGCTAAGTGCTGGATTTTAAGAGGAAATTTTCACGGAGTGTTGTGAATTTAAAGAGGAAAAGTAAGGTAGTAAAAATTCCCAAATTATTCTGTTGAGCCAGAAAAGTGTTATGGAAAGGAGTGTTTATTCTATTGTAAGTACCTGTTTCTCAAAGAAGATTTGAAGACAAAGTTGTTCCCCCATACCTCCCCTTTAAAGAATTACATTATTACTCTGTCTTGCCCAAGACTTACTTTTCTCATATCTTACTTGCTTTTCTTATATTTTAACTTTAGAAGATCTATGTGGTGTGTCTCTGTTGAGCTCAAGAGAGAGCAGGCACCATTTCTGCTCACAAATGGCAGCAGATTATGGAGTTCAGCCGACAAGGTGACAGCTTCCTTGTAGCACCCATCAACAGATGTAAGGATTGCACGAGGCACACAGTACCCTTCGGGTGATCTGTTGACAATAAGGTGCTCTCCAACCTTACACCCCCAACATATGGCAGCAAACAGTCATTTGAACTGCTTGCTTTTAAGCCAACCTAATACATGCACCCAAGAGGACTGCACGTGAAACTTCACCAAATGTTCTTAACTAGCTGGATAAATTGTTTCAGCTCTAGGAATTGCTATTTTTTCTGGTTTTACCATATGTTTAACTTTAAAAGAGTGAGATATATGAGGTTGGAGCCGTGGCTTCTGCATATGTCTACCCTGGAGCCAAAAATACAGCTGCAACTCCTCCAAGTAGCTTTAAAACATCTAGCTTGTGTACCAATAGCAATATAGACACAGTGACACAGAGCTCTATCTGGCCAGCTGCTTTGAATATATACCTTAAAACCTGCACAGGTTTCTCCAGCTTTTCCTCAGGTCCTCACTGCCGTGCTCAGTACTAGCTGCACCCGAACAAGCTGCCTTAAAACCTGCTTTGATGTTTCATGCTGCTTCTCCATTGCAGATGGACCCTCACCGCCCATGCCTGGCAGACTGGCCCCCAACCAGGGTGAAGGGCTGGACGTGCTCTTACGGTTTCTGTGTGGACAACTGGGTTGGCCCTGACATCTGACATCAGCTCAGAAAGCAATTGCCAAGAAAGTTCCTCTTCTGTAAGCCACTGCAGTTCACAAAGTTTTTTTGTTAGATGAACTTAGAGAGGTGATAATGAAGAGTGAACAGAAAACAAAGACTTTTTTCTTAATCCTTCTACATTATTACCGAAGGAGGAAGCTTCTGATTGTGGACGTGTCAGACAGGAGCTAAGCTGTCTATGGATATAGTTGAGGTGTTTGGGAGGGTCTTTTCATCATCCCTGTGCTAGCCTATGCAAAATGTTTATCCTTCATATCTCTTGAAAACAGTGATTGCCTGTATAAGATTTTTAATGTTCCTTATCACCATAATATTAACAGCAGCACACGTAGCAGGAATGTCTGTGAAATGTATCGCTTACATTCATTCCCATGTTTACTATTTTAGCCTTAATTTAGCAGCAGAGACTGTTTATCAATATTTTAGACTCAGACTGGCTACACTGAAAAGGAAAGGGGATTTGAGCAGATGGCTGTTGCAAGCTGCATACCATAAGTGGGTAATGCACAGATACGCCTTTTGATGTACCACCGAACAGACATTTTGCAAAATTATGTGCTGAAGAAGGCTAAGCTCAGGCTGTGTGATGGAAACTGTGACTCAGGTTCTAATTTAATTTTTCATTCTACACCCTCCAGATTATTCAATAAACAAAACAAAGGCATGAGCTGCACTGCACCATGTTATGCAAAGACACATTTCAATTTAACGCATTAAGTTACTGCATGTTATTTTGACCTTATGCCTACATAACTGAAATCAGAGAAGTCCCAGCAGCTAAAAAGAAAATAATAAAAAAGCCTTAGACAGGCACACCAGAAACTCTTTCTCTGAGTAGCAGCACTTCCAGAAATCATTTTAGTTTACAACATCATAAATTCTTATTAGCAGCTCAAGTGAAAACAATGGCAACAAAGGCAGAACAGAAACATGAGCTCTTCTCTCTCTCCTTCAGCATCAAGGTGTCTGGCTTTGACATAAGGATGGGTCACCTGGGGCCACTTTTTTTCTGGTGAGATGCAGGCACTGTGAAATCCTACTGTGTTTTAATCTGTTCCTTAAAACAGTTTAGCCAGCCAGAAAAAGAATAATTGTGTTTAAAATGTGCTAGCAAAGGTGAAGAGAGAGGTCGGGTGATCTCTGAGCACTCCTTCACCTTACTGTTAGTGTAGTAAAAAGATAAGTGCATCCATGGGAAGGTTTTAACACATTCAGGATTCACTGGTGTCTCCAGTATTCAAGCCACAGTTTCACCTCTTTGTTGGCATTTTAACCCATTTTGAGGTAAAACAGCTCTTGGACTGCTCTTTTCCAGGACAAGGGCATTAGCTCCCATGTAGCTGCTACTGTGCCACGTGCTCTGCTTGCAGTTGAAACACTGGTATTTTATCTTTGATGCATCTTTAAGCCTCTCGATGATTTTTTTCATCTATGGACAAGTATGAGGAATCAGACTGGTTTCCAGTTTTGCTATTCAGGGTCAGAAGTCCTACTATCACAAGTCCTCAAAGTCAAGAGTATGGTAATTACAAGATTGATCCTTGCCTATACTATAACTACCTGCCTCATGAATAATTTTATTCTCTGGGGCTGTCAATCTAGCCTCCTCTGTGAACACTGAATTTATTACAGTAAAATTGATGTGGTTTCAAAGTCATCTCTGAGCTGAATATTACAAGAAAAAGGAAAGGTAAGGATGAGACACCAAGGACACCCATGCCCATCTTGAATTATAGCTTTTACACCTCTGTTGCCCTTATTGTGAGGTCAGGATTCTGCCTCAAGGTACTCTGAAAACAAGGGTGGGAACAAGGGCAGACGCAGTTAGCTGAGAAAACTTTTCCAGGCCTCCCAGGACAGCCCATGGCTGAACCTGTAGTAGGACCAACCTGTCTCACATGCTATGCCTACCTATTGCAGCTGTGTGCTTCTCCTTACTTTTACTACACTTGCATTTGAGTTGAATTTCCAAAGCAATTTATAGGGAAAGACTGTTTAATCTATACGTGTCATGGCCTTTAAAATATTTTAGTAGTATTATGACTGGATATTAATTTTCTTTTGCCTTTTTTTTTTTTTAAAGAGTGCTAGCAAGCTAACATCAGATGCAAAGAGGAACATGCTCCTTCCATAATATTCAAAATGTTTCTAAACTGTTAGGAGAAAGTTTAGCATATGAAAACATGAGAAGATGTAATAATAAACTATCTATTCTTATCTAACACCAGGACTCCTGTGAATGCAAAATTAATTTCATATTTTCTTAAAATTCCATGTGAAGCTTGAATTTACTGAGAGTTATGGAAGTGATATGCAACTGCATATTGTTTAAAAAGCAGACGAAATCTATCATTCATAGCAAACCACCATGACTCCTGTTCATCCATAAAAAATACCTGTCTCCCATCTTCAGCCAGACATACGCTCCCTATGTTTCCATTCCAGCTAGAATTCCATTCCAACTCAGGTGAGCAAAGTCTGTACAAGGTCTTTATAGGTTTACTTTTGACAGCACGCTCACTTTTGGGGCAAAAGACCCAACCACAAATGTTGAAAAATCTTCTTATCAGTTTCTTAATTTATGTTAATTTATCCCAAGTGCCCTAATTAAAATTGAAAGGGTGCAAGCAAAAGATGTTTCGAAAACATTCAGGGATGGGAACGGTTTTTGCGATAACAATCAAAGAATCTAGAACTATAATGCAGTCAGACTGCTGCAATTAGGAAAGGTGAAAGGTTTGCTTGTCTCACGAGGATGAATTTTTCTAAATTGCTTACCTATGACTTTTGCTTTGGCACTACAATGAAAGCCTAAGAGCTCTTCAACTAGTCATTAGGCATATAATCAAAATGAAAGTATCCTAAAGTGCATGTTTCTATGCAAAAGTGACAAGCAGAAACCTCTTCAAAGGAGTGACTCATATCTCGGCTATATTCTTTTCTCACATCTGTCTTTCAGTTTTTGGAACTTACGTGATTTAAAGTATCTCTCACTTTTGTGTTCTTTTCACATTTTAGCAGCTTGAGTAAGATAATACACTACTATTATTCATATTTTTGCAGATAGAAAATGAAAAGAAATTTAATCTTTAAGATCTCAGCAATTTAAACAAAATCTGCTTTAGTGGGAGTAGGGATTCTTAAGTATTTTTTGGATCTGTAAAGAAAGGAAATAGGCGATAAAGGGAACTGTAACAGGGAATTAAAGGCAGGAATCTGCAATCCCACTGAGCACAAACACTCCATTTCTTGCCACCAAAAACAGCCTGTCACTTTCTGGAACAAGGTGCGAAGTTACATTCTGTATTTTTTTGAGGTACAGAGAATAGACACCATGAGATATCATCTCTTTATTTCTGCTAGATCTTTTCCTCTGCATCACCTCAATTCCTATCTGCTCTGACTGATGTTCTCCTCCCAACTTTTCCTTCTTTAATGACTTTTACATTGGTTGTTTCAATTCATGTTTTACTGCCAAATAAACCAATCTGCAGCCTCTCGCTGCTCAAGTAGCTATAAGCACAATAGACTCAGCCTACAGAAAGTGGTTTTGTAACTAAATCTAAATCTGGCAGCATGTCATGACTCTTCTACCTTTTAACGCAGCAAGTTTGTGCATTGCTACGTGCATTTGGGTAGGACACTACATACTCAAATAGAAAACCACTGGCCTTAAACTATAATTAGTACAGAACATAGCAGCCTATCCATTTAATGAAGCAGGTCACTAAAAGCTCTTGCTGGCTTACCAGAGGTCAGTGATTTTTTTTTTTGTCAACCTCTCTTTCATTTTTAAAACCAATGTTGAACCAATTACCAGAGGGACACAGCCACATGGAGCTGGTCTGCTGGACCAGCAGAGTGAAAGGAATCACTTCCCCAGAGCTTACTACTACAGCAACCTTCAAAGTAAAATACAAAACCCAACAACTCTCAGCAAAAACAGTCCAAAACAAAATCAGAACAAAAAGTGGGGGAGTGTGGAGGGCATAGGGTTAGAGCATCACTATCACCTTAGTAGCTAGCAGAACATTTTGCAGCCCATATATCTCCGATTTGAGGAAACTTCAATTTTTCCATTTTAACAGCCCCAGAATTTTTTATCTGTCCATTTTGACACTGAAACAGCTGAGGCTGATCACAAGTCTTCTATTTCAGGCTCCTGCTGAAGAATAATTTGGTCTAAATGTTCAGATAATAGCTGAGAGCATGCCAGTGAAAAAATTACTTTCTGCAGCTTCAGTTCTGCCAATTCTCTTCTCCAAAAAGGATATTTTGTGAACATTCAAAGTAATACTTTAGTGACTGCTAATGACAAATATATCTCAAGCTCAATTCTTGCAGTGAAGCTGCTGAGAACAAACTTGCCAATACATTAAAATAAACATGGAAAGAGAAACTGAAATAACTCATCACATAATATATTTGATTGGGTTATGAACTGGTTTAGGCAGAAAAAACCAGTTCCTGCTGCATTAGCAGAACCCATATTAGCTGCACAAGTCCATAGACCATCAAGAGCAGAAAGCAGAGGAAAGGCTGTTTTATTTGTGTTTATATGTGAGATTGCAGCTGATGGTTCTGTGTAAAGGTGATGAAGTGACAGCATGAAGTTCTGTTAAAGTTAGATGCTACTGCTAGCTCAGTACCAGTAATATCTGAACTAATTCAGGATGGATACTTGGACACATTTTTCTAATGATCTTAAATCTTTCATGTAGAAGTAAGGCACATAAATATTCAATAAACATAGGCTTAAAATTAATATTCACTGTGCATAACAGGAGTGTTACTTTTATTCTAATTGCTTCACAAACATGTACCTAAAATAATCTTAAAAGATGACTGGTGTTCTCCACTATAGTATTTATCTTAACAACTGTCTGAAACTCACAAGTCTTGTCTATTGCCCTTTGGACCATATAATACAATACTATGTCAACAAGAAATGAACTCTATTTACTCTCATGTTTTTTATCAAACCTGGCATCTTTCAAAGATTCCATAGACAAATGCACACAAGGCAGTAGCTGTGACAACGACCCCATGAAAAAGGTCTGTGCAACAGAATCTTTGCATTGCATTGCTTCATCTGAGCACTGGGATCTGTGCAACCTGTGCACATACCACTCAAGGTACATGAATGGGAAAGACTGCATGACAGCCTGTGGAAGGGGAGGAAAATCATAATCGTCACGTAGCTGCCTATTTTCCTTAGGGATACACTAGCAGTATAAGGTTAATTGTGGTTCAGCTACCCACTGTGTGATACTCTCACAGCAGCAGAACATTTAGCTGTGCATCTGGACAGCACTTTTAACTTACTGAGTTAAAATTCTGCAAAAGGTTTTCTGCTATGAAGACTGTTTATCATTCTTTCATTTAGTGGCTCTTCATTGACTTCCAAATTCCTCTTTTATACCTACAGGGGAAAATAGATCTGGACTAACACAACAGTTGTTTTGACTAGAACCACCTCCATCCATCTTCTGCCATGAGAAGGTATGCATGCTGACTGTCCATCCCTAGCCCTAGCAGCTAGTAGTCATGGGAATTATTACTGAGATAGTGAATATAATCAAGCACATGATGAATGCTCTAGGTAGACCCACACTGTCAGGGGGCTTGGACTAGGTATCTCCAGAGATATGATTCTATGAATGAGTATAGTCGAGCATGATTACTTGCTATACTTACACCTTAAACTCATCATTTCAAGTCAATGAAATTGCAATAAACCATTTCCAAAATCAACAGAAATAAAACTTCTGGAAAAGGGAATCCTTCTAAATTGTGTTTATGTCATTATGTTTTGCAAGTGCCTGTGAAGAGGGAAAGGAATGCATTTCCTGACTTTGGAAAGGTTTCATCATAGAGGATCTCTCACTAAAAATCTAATTTGTTTTGCCCTCTTTCCTAATTTCCTGAGCTTTTTCTTGTGGGATGCAGTTGGTTGTTAGGTATATCTAATATTGAAGTGTTAATTACAGGTTCTCTACAAAGGACCTAGGTATGCATTAAATTAAATGGTATATTAATAATCATTCTAACAATTTATATTATACATTAACAATAATGTATTTAAATGCAATAATCATAATGACATTGAGTGTGGGTGGCACTACAATTTAATACATTTACTTTTTTCAGCCATGAGATTTATGATCTAAAGTTCAGCAACGCCTCTTCAATAATCGATCTAATTTTTGTGCTTTGCTTCAAAGGCAACTGCTAGCTATTCTGCAGAAATTCTTCAATTCACAAATGGAAGCTGCAAGTTTAAACTAAATTTCTCTTTCAGATGAGATTCCTGCCACACACAGAGATGAGATAGAAGGTCACCGAGTATACACTGTGCAAGCTAAGTGGAAAAAAAACAAAAACCTAAACCCAACCTTTTATTGTTAGTCTACTGTATTTCTTTCATAAATCTTTCATGCCGTAAATGTTACTGATGTCTAGATATCTTGTTTCTGGCTTATTGTTACAATCTTTAGTCTTCTCTGTCTAGTGCAAAACTACCATGACATCCTACACTAAAGGCAGGCTTAAATGCTTGTCTGACCTAACATTAATACTTCTTTCTTCTGTTCCTCCTCCCACAAGATCTTTCTCTGATACAGTATTATTTAGAGACTCACTGACTCTGTAAGCAACTCTAATCTATCCCATTCCATCTCCAAATGTAAAATACCACAGGTGGTATCTCAGCAGGCACAGGGACATTAAAGTTTGGTTCTCAGAAAAGTGAAGTATGCCATCAGTACCCAAATGCAGCACTTTTTTTTTTTCTTTTTTTTTTCTTTACAGTTAACAAGAAGAGACTAAAGATGACATCCCCTTCCTTTACAATGAACATAAACTAGTTAAATTTGGATTAAAAGTTGCCCTGTGTGCAATAGAGAGGTCTTTTAACAGTGTCATCTTCCACCAGTCTGATACACAGCTGCCTCCAGGATGAACTAAAGGGAGATGTCCTAAATGCATAGCAAAGTTGAGATTAATTTCATGCTTGTGAAGCCAGAAGACAAATCCTACCAACATTGTGTGTCTTTCTTCTCCATTGTCCAAGGCCCCTTAGAGCCTCCACCTTACTGAACACCTTTCCAGCCCTATCACTGCTTCATGTCCCTTTTTGCTTTATGCCCTGCTGTTTCTCATACAACTTATGTGCTTCACCATTTACAGGTCACCACTGGAATTCAAGCATGAATTATTTCATTGGTTTTGTGACAAGGTGCAGTCTGAGGGAAGCAGCTGGACTCACCCAATGTGTCTAAAACAGTTATCTAAAAAAAGTTCTTGAAAACAATCTTAGTCCAGTTCTTGTTAGAGTATTTATTTGTGGCTATGTTTGCATGCACACAGGTTTGTTACTTATTCTACTGTCAGTACTGTTCTTTCCATAAAGGTCACATGCCACAAAAATATAATGATAATAGTGTGTTATTGGTTCTGGTTTCTCTCCTAGGCAGGGAGAAAGGAACAGGTTACCAAAGGGGTTGGATTAATTGCTGTGAAGAACTGCAGAGACTCACGTATCCTACTATAGGGAGGATGTAATCTCGTAACCCAGGGTGCCTGAAAGCTGGCAGTTCAGTGAAGAGATCACTAGAATTGAACCAACGGTAGGGGCTGTGGGCAGAGAAGACCCTGCTCAGGAATGAGAGGAACCATCACCAGTGATGGTCCACCGGATCCTACACTGCAGGTTTATCACATTTTAAGTCAGCAGCTAAAAACATCATTGATCTGCTGCAGTGCAGAGAGTGCGAGGCAAAATGTCAGGAGGTGAGGATATAATCCCTACCTGCACACTACAAGCTCTGGACCAGGGAGAAGACAACATCTTATCTCCCAGGGGCTTGTAAGAGTTGATAATGTCTGTGATACCAGCATCTTATTCACATATCTGTCCTTGTCAAATTCATCACATTCTAATCCTAAATTAGCACTTCAATGTGATTTAAAAAAAAAAAAAGTGAAAACTTTTAATAATGCTTACTCTTTAAAAATTGGAAATTTTTGACTATCAATGAATATAAGATTAGGTTGAATACCTGATCTGACAAGAAATTTTTCCTGACATTTTTCTATTTAATATAAAAATGTGTAGGTGTTTTTGTGAAATGAAAAAATACTCAGGTGACTTAGAAGTCTACTTCTTTGAAAACATGTAAAATGCCTATGTTAGCTTCAGAAATTCAATTCAGTTCTTTAACTCACCTGGGCACATTTGAAAATGTTACCCTTGATCTACTCTTGATAGAAAAAGATTGGTGTTTTCATCAAACGACCCTATTGAAATCAAACTTCTGCCAAGTTCCCTGTTTTGATGAAAAAAGCTATTTTTCTCCAAAAAAAAAAAAAAATATTTCAAATGACAGTTTTCACTTGCTTGATTAAACACACATTATGGATTAGTGCCAAGACAAGGACAGCTTTAAGTTAAGCTCATGACTCAAAATTTTCTATTTTAAAGAGCTATTAGGTACAGTCTTTCCCATACATATTACTCTCATTTAGCCGTAAAAATTAATTCCTTTTCTATGTCTAATTTGAAAACAACTGGTAATTTAGGTAGTTTAAATCTGAGGGTATGAACAGATCCCTAGCAAAAAAATCCTTGTCCACATGAAGAGGTTATTAAGTAATTGGCTATCTCTGTTCAAGTCATTGAAGTGATTGTTCTTTACAGTTATTACCCTCTGCTTTCAGTTTACATATTTTTCCATTTAATACAAGTAGAAGGTAATTTACCAAGTTGGCAAACAGTGTTCCAATTAGCAAAACCATTTTCAGCTAAGACAAACTTAACACAATTATTAGTTTAATCTTATTACTATGATAAATCTTTAGATAAAGTTCAGACAGGAGCCAGTAGCTTCTATACATGATACTAAATTTAATTACGCCTAGTTAGACCATTAAATGAGAAAGCTTGGGCTAGGCTGGGAGCTTGTTGATATGTAGGCAACGGCCCAAAAGAGTTGACAGGTAGTAATCCTATTCTCCTTGTCTTCCTACATAGGCTTGGCAAACAGTGAAAAAGGGGCTTTGAAGGGGCCAGAAGGATGACAGAGATCTGTTCCTGCACTGTAATTACAGCTCCCAGGGCATATTATTTCATTTATTTAGTGTCCCTGGGATATGGGGCCAAAGCCCCTCTCCAGGAGAGCGTTGTAGTGAGACACAGACATTTGTCCACTCCCAGGCACAACCCCACATACCCAAGGCTTCTCCTGAGCCAGCTCTGCGCTGTGGCACGTGTCACTCAAAGACTCAACTCAGACCTAAGACAACCCAAAATCAATTTGTACAGAGTCCTCTGTTGACCAGATAGAATGCTAACACTGGTAGCTAAATGAACATGTATTTTAAAACACTACATCGCATACAAGTTACCATTACTTTTGTAATCCTTGTCAGCCTTTTCTTCTAGCAGACTCCATTTCTGATAGTCCAAAGCCAGAAAGACATGAAAGACACAGCTTAAAGGTTTGTTCTGCTGAAGCAGATGCAAAGTGACCACCTTGCCCCAGGACCATGCAGCTATGTTGCTGCTTATGATAGCAGTAATAAGCTGATTCTCTCAGATATTTACACATTTATTTTCAAAGGCCTCGTTAAAACCTGCTTCAGTGGTGACCTATTCTTACTTTGCAATCATCTGGCATAGTCAGGGATAATACTGGCTCACCACAGCAGAGAACTAGGCAGGATCTCTTTTTTTTCTGCTAATCTGAATACTGTAGAGGCAAAGAGAACCAAGTCCTGCCAGCCAGTAGTGGTGACTGTGATTTACCACAATCACAAAGTATGATCAAGGAAAATAATGAGGAAAGAACATTGCAGATGGGACTCAATACACAACCTGAAATTGTACTGAAGTACAGGAGATATGAATATCTAGGGCACCTAGGTCCTAAATAACTGATGTAAACAGCAGGCAAATACTTGAAAGAACACCAAGGACTCACAAAAATAAAAAAGCAAATCCAACCAACATTTTGATTTTGGATCTCTGTGTATTCAATCCTTATCTATGACATGTCAGCTATACTGAAAAACTTAAGAACACATTTTACGGACCAAGAAGTTATTGTCTCTTATTGTCTAATGAGGTCAGTAATGTTATACCCTCTCACTTGGCTGCATCGGGTAATTTTTTTATTAATACAAACTGATGGTTTCAAGATGCAATATTTTTCAAATTATCCAAAAGACCATTTTTTTTATTTATGAATGGAAAACTACAGATATGTGAAAAACAGTCACTGGGTGCAGACAGTATTTGCAAAATTGTTGCCATTCTAACTTGCTGCAAAGCATATAAATTACAACACTCTACTTCATGGGAAATCAGTCATTACTGAAATTAACCAGCCCCATGCTTTTAGCTTATCACATCATTGACTAACTGCTTATAATGAGTAACACTTGGAGATTATTGCTATATATACAATTTACAGTAATTATTAGGTCACTGACAATGAAATGACTTATTAAAAATAATAGTGCATCTCTGTTTCTCCAGGTTCAATTTAAGGAACTTTGCCATCCTCACTCCATTTTGAAGTGTCAATAAAGCTGTTTCCAAGTTGAACAGTCATTTTCATTTGTACATAGACCATATGTTTCAAAGGACAGAAACCCATTTTCATATTAGTCACAGGAACAAAATGATTTCTCATTCACCCTCAAGTTTATTAAAAACAAAGTGCTTTTAATGTTGGATGAAGATGGATTAAAACATACATTAGTTTCTGAAATCAACATAGAATAATTTTATTTCTTTATTCTACAGTCTGAGGCAGCGTACTATTAGAAGTGTAGAGTTTCAAAAGATATCTTTGAATTTCAATTACTGCATTAAGAGGGAAATCTGGATCCCAAGCAATTAATGCATTAAGACATAGATATAGACTATAAAAGTGGATACGCATAAAGGTTTAATTAAATTTTTTCTTTTTAAAGATATTACCACAAAATACTCACCAAGAAACATTTTTCCAAACTTCATTGATTTTTTTTTTTTGCCTGTTTTTCTACCCTGCACTAGGACGACAACAGAATCCTGAAAGTTAATATGCGACAATAAGAACCAAAGCATCTCAAGCCTCTAGCAGAGCTGCCCAGCAGTAAAAGTGTTCCTTCATGCACATAATTCTCACAACTCCCAACAGAAGCACATCTAGGACCACTGCCTTTTGCTGCCATCCCTCCCCTCTAAGTATTCCCTTACTTTTGTTGCAGCTCCAGGGGAAATTTCGACCACAGCTCCTTCTACAGAGAATGCCCCCCTCCTTCTCTGCTCCCACCTTAGACAAGTTAATAGAGAGGACACCTCAATGCCTCTGTCACTCTGTACCACGAATCTGCCTCTGGAAAGATCAGCCAACCAAACCACCCTCTTTTCTTTCTCTTGTTATCAGTTGCACTTTACCTGTAGCTTCCGGAAGTAAGCAGATGCTTTTCCTTGTCCAGGCTTCAACATATTTGATAGCCTTTTTTCAGCCTAAGTAGCCCCTGCTGACTACCAGGACAGCTCATCCCACCACCCATCTTCTACTGGATAGCTTTACAGCTCTCAGGAGACAATAGATAACTACTTGCACACAGTAATTCCCACAAGATCCCTAGGAGACTAAGCCAGCTGGTTTCCCTTGAGAAACCATTCACATCAGTTGTGGTTTCCCTTCCTCCTCCTATTGGCTTCTGATGCCAGCTCTTTCCAGGATGGGCTGATATGTCCCATAGGAGTTAGAGCTGGTTTATTTAAAGAAAAAAAATAAGAATAATCTGACAGTAACAGCCTAAACAGACACAGGTGATAGTTTTCAAACTTATGTTATTATATTCTCATAAAAAGAAGAAAGTATGGAATTAGGATCTTTATTTTTCTTGGCTAGAGATTGATTATGCAGATTAAAATGCAAGATAAGTCTTGCTTTCAAAGCATATTATTATTATTATTACCCAATTGTATACATGAATTAAAGCAGAAGGAACATTGTTTGGTTTTAAGCATGACAAATAGTTTGCATGCTTCAACATTAAACTAGAATCCGATAGGTAATTTATTTTTTTTCCTGCTACAACCAAATCACTTCTCAAGACTCAATAAATCAAGTCTGCTGGTTATCTGCAAGATCAGGCTGAGTGACTTTATTTTTGATGCATCAAGGACAATGAAAACACAACTATATGAAGTGCAAAGATGAGAATCTGGTCAGAAAGATATGCTGAGGTCGGGGAAACTGCAGTTCGAGCCACACGGTGGAGCAGGGGCATAAAGAGAAGGTGGTACAAGTGGGTTAGGCTACAGGTAGCCATTACCAGGCACCGCTGGCCAAAATAGACTAGATAGTAATAGTAATGTGCATGGAATAGCACATTAATACACAGATACATGTTCTGCAGGTACAGAACACCAAGAAGTCTCATAGATTAGGTTTAAAAAAAATAATAATAATTACATGCCATCTGAAAGTGGATGCGAGTCAGGCTGTGTAACAGCAGGCTGGGCAAACCCACAGAGTCTGTGGTCTTGCCCTGTAGAACACTAAGAAGTACCATCCTGGCTAAGACCAAAGTGAACAGAATCCAGACATGTTTCTGATGCATAATGAACAGAATCTGCTTAGGGAAAGAGTATAAGCAAGAGAGCATGGATAATGTCAGCATCCCCCTCACATCTTCTGCCAAAAGCCAGTTAATAGATTTGCCGAATTAGAAATGTAAATAAGACTCATCATTTTAAATAACCGTTAATGGACTTACCCCTCATGAATTTATGCAGGCCTCTTCTTAAACATAACTGCAATTTTGACTTTCAAAACACCTTGTGGTAGTAAGTTTAACAATTTATTTATTAATTTTCTAAGAAAAATATTACTTCCCATTGTTGGTTCTGCATTTAGTGACTTGATAATTTTGTGTTCTTCCAATTACAAATCCACGCCCCAAAAATGTTTACTGACTTATATTCTTCTGGACCTGTCACCTGGTAAGGAGTAAGAGCAGATAGCCTTTAGTAACTTGACTGTACCACTCATGAATAATCCCCCTCCAGTTCCTTGAGATTACTACAATCATGTTGGTGTAAGAACTTGAATTCCATTTCCTGAAGGGTCAATGTGAAAACTATCCTCGGGAACAAAATCTGAAGTCAAATCCTGAGGGCACACAAATTAAGAAGGGTGTATCAGAGCTCCTAAGGCAGTACTGTTGTAAACAGCCAATGTATAATTTAGGAAAAGTCTGACTGTTTCAAAATAAAAAGCTGTTCTAAAACTTCATTCACAAATGTAGAAGGAAAAAGAAATGGATTGAGGAGCCTAATGACAATAAAGTGAGCAAGAAGTATATGAATAGCAGCATAAGGTACAATTTACACTTATTATAATCCCACAATAACACCAGGCTGTTTAAAATGCTCTCTTTCAGTAGAGCAAAAGCCAATTCTACTTCTATAAGGGAATATTCATCCTTACCTCTATTCATTTTTAAGCACTTGGAATGAAAAACAAAATCCAATTATTCTTTCTATTAAGGTAGCACATAAGGCCCCCTACCAAGGCTTTAATAGGTGAGGCATTCTTCAAGAATAAAGGGAAAAGACATCTTGCTTGAAGTTTTTACAAAGTAAGTTGCTGAGAAAGCTGACATGAAGGAGAGGAACAGAAAGTGAGACTGTAGTCATCAGTTCTGCAGTTTTTTTTTCACAGGGTTTGAGGCTGTTTATTCAGTCAAAACCATTCCTGTTTACTCAGGCAGCAGCAGAAGTGACTCTTCTATCTCAATAGGTAGGCACTAGCCCAAAATTTGCATTTCTATATCTATATAAATATATATACGAGTCAGTTCATGATTTTCCTCTGATCTTCAAATACGTTATTTTGAGTAGTAGTTCTACAAAAACTTACACTTGCTTGGTTGCCACAAATTTTGTGGCATTTATTAACCATGTGACCATAAGAACCGAGAGGGACTCTGAGCCAAAGAAGTGGGACACAACATCATTCCTAGAGCATCCTCGTGCCCAGGTAGACCAAACATGTGGCCACATTGATCCCCAGCTTAAGGATACCATGGATGTAGAGATGGCATTCCTGACATCTTATGTGCTGTCTTTAAAAAAATAAAACTTTTAACATCTATAGTTTGTGTCCAGTTTTTTAAAAAAAATACAAAGCAAACAAAGCAATGAAAGATAAAGTATAAAACTCAGCCAAAGTACATTAATATGTGTGTATTTAGATATCATAAGGAAGGGCAAAGTCAGATCCCTTAGGGCACGATACAACTTCTAATTAAACTGTCGTTTAAGAAAGACAACATCAATAATTTTTCATCATTGCAAATCTATGTAAATCCACTCAACCAAACTGTCAAAGTGCTTTGAAGAGTCAGACAAAAGAGTCAGATAAAATGCAGAGCTGTCAAGTGACCTGAAAATAGGCAGACAGAAAATATCATTGTAAGACTTTTATTCCGAATTTGTCTTCAAAGACTCATTCAAGGTTGTGATTCCCCCATGAATCCACTATGCCATTAACAGTTACAGCAGCATCACTAGCAAAATAGAACAGGAACTACAATTTCAGTGACATGTAAATTGGCAATGCAACATTCAAAGTAATACCTGTCAAAAACTACTTTCAAAGCCTCTTTCAGCCTTTCTGTTATTGACTTAGTAAGCCATTAGTAAGGTGATGCCATCTAGTAGCTAGAGCACTGCAATGCGCTCCTTTATGATCACTCACATTGATTCCACACCACTTACCACCTCTCTGGACAGACCATAAATAGACAAAAATATTTATGTAAATATAATAATAGGCAGTCTCATGGACAAATCTGAATAGTGTCTTTTGACCCATGCAAGCTCATTGCAGTTAACAGAAGTGAGACAAACTCATCCTTTATCTTAGGACTCTTCAATCAATAAACTTGCACCAAGAGTGAATTTGGGCCAATACCTGTAGGTACATGAATCAATTCTGTTTCTGTCAGGTGTGATTTGACAAAAAGCACTGAAGCAACCAATATGTTCAAGTTCTAACTGCTGGTATTCAAGAAGCTGAGGGAATGGGGAAACCAAATTTGTGTTGTTTCCATCAGCAGTGACAGATCTACTCTGCTTCCTATTTGTGTAAAAAAAAACAAAAAAACCACACACAAACAACTGCAGAAGCTTAAACATGAAAGACAACTGCAGTATAAACCTTAATATTTACGTTTTTTATCTTGTATTTTCAACAAAATCAATGGAAAGCTGATTATTTTGTGTTGGGGTCAACAAACACATTGAGAACTCTAGTGCTTTCTCAACTAAATTTGTATTTTGCATTTTACTAGCTTATTTTAGGGATAAGATGGATAAGAATTGTTTTCCAAAATGCTTAAGCCATGCCCGCATTATAATGTTAATTGTTTCCTACATAATCTATGCTTCCACTCAAGATTCAGTAAAGGTAAATCACTGTAAGGAAACACACTCAAACTTTTTATAACCAAAGATATATATCTACAACAAACAAGTGTGCTTGGACAAATTCATGGACTGTACACTGACCTCAGGCTCTTGGGTTAATATTAGCATCTTCCTAATGGACTACAATAGAGAATAAGATTTCAAAGGCATTACTCCTGAGATGCCTAATCTTTACCAGCATCATCAAGCAATTACAACATTATAGCAACTCATCCAAGGGTGAGCAAAAGAGAGACAGAACACCACAATTTACTGTAATTAATATTACGTTAATAACATGCACTTCACAAGCTCATTGAAGCAGGGACTATTACTTTATCCCTGGAATACAATGGAAACCAGGACATTGTGCATTCAACGTGCAACAGTAGGTATTGGTATGCAGTGCTGCAGTGTTTCAGTATGTAGGCAATAAAGGGACAGATTGCTATGGTCAGGTGAGCAACTTTTTTCTTGCTCCTGTTATAACCATCTCACTACTAAAGTTCCTGATCTCAAGTCTAAAGCAACAGTTCTGTTTTGCTTTACAGGGACTGATACTTTCCTCTGTCACTTCCAGATAGCTATCTGCTTTATTGTGAAACAAAAAGCCATGAAAGGTAGCACTAACCACTGAAATAATGAATCTGGTCAAGAGTAAAGCATGTTCTTTTACATGCTATCCTGTATTTTGAGGGAAATAAGCTAGTTCTCTAACACAGGAATCACATTTTCTAATTGGACTAAGACACACGTATACAGTGGGTTTGAATTTGCTTCATTTAGATACATCCTGTAAGTTATTAATCAGTATTGATAAGATAATTAAAAAGTATGATAGTTAGGGCAACATATAATTTTATATTTAGATTGAAATGAAGGAGGCCTCCAGTTCCCCTTCTCTGCTATTTTCCTAACATCCTTCCCGTTCATTCTTCATCCTTTTTGGCTCTCCTATTCTCTAACACCACTTTTGGAACTTTTCACTCAGACTTCCACTTGAATTTCTGAAGTTCTTTTAGAAGTAGTTAAATGGAAGATGCATTCAAAAACCAGGTTATGACTATACATTAGACTTAGTGGACTACAAACCATCAGCACATCAGCAGCCTCATATCTGCCACGCTTACTCGTGAGAGCTGTACTCAATTTTATTCTATATTAGGAAATATGTATATACAAGTACACACATTTTTAAAGAGATCTTGTTCATAAGAAGTTGACAAAGTCATGAGCATGTACTTTTCTCTTTAAGTAATTAATAAGGCTCACAACTATAAATTGACAAAGTTTACTAGTCAGATTCACAGCCAGACACTTAAATTTTTAAGGTGAATTGAATTATCTGCTAATCTGTTTGCTGATAAGTGGGAATTAGGCAAGTTTTGATTTAAGTGAGAAGCAGTCTGATCAGAGGTGAAAATGATATTAAATGTTAATTACTGTAACAAATTGATGCAACAGTTTCCTAAGTCATGTATAGGACTGAAGATGTGATTCCCTTTGTGTGCTAGATTTGAAGACGTTCATTAGCTAGCTTGAAAAAACACAGAAACACAACTTCAAAATCATTATTATAACCAGCCAATGTTCTTTCTAATGAAAGAACATTATGCCTGATGCAATTCTAATTACAGAATTATTGCATGTTTATATCACTACGCATTTTTACAGTACACTAACAAAATGCAGTGTGCTATAGGCTAGGAGTTCACCTTGCAAACAATTACACACATGAGTAGCCTTCCTCTTAGAAGAATTTCCACTTCAATAGCTTTAATGAGACAGGTTGTATGAGCAAAATACCGCTTACATATATTAGAAAATTTCTCTCCTTAGTATTTAACCTTTGGTAGTTTTTTTTGTTTGGTTTTTTTTTTTTTTCCTTTATTTTGGGTTGGTTTGCAGGTGGTTTTTTCATTGTTAGATGTTTTGATTTGCGTTTGGGAGGGTTCCCCCAAAATTTTTTTTTTTCATTTATTTATCTTTGCCTATTTTCAGTAAGTCTGCGCAGATGGCAGATCTGTTTGAAAAAGACGTTCCAAGAAGAAAAAAAAAATATTTCATTGCCTTTGTGTTTTTAAAACAATATTTATGTGATAATAAGCCAAAATAAAACAAGTATTAAGTTGGGTACAAAAATTAAAAACAATTCTAAAAAAAATTAAAATATTCTTTATTTTTACAATAATAATAATTATTATTATTTATATAATTTCTTACTACTAAAAGATTGTGATAAAATTTCAGGTTTTTAACATTGTAACCATAAATATACAGTTTGAAAGTAGCTGCGCCACCTTGTGTTTTCACTACTCAAGAGAAGCTGATGTCCCAATTTACCTGTCGGCCTGACATCCAGCAGAGAACCAAGATCTGTTAACACAGCAACTGCTTTTCCCTCTCTTCCCCAGCTCTAGCTTATTTCTTTCAGTACAGAAAGCATCCAAACTATGAAAAATCCGGCTAACCTATTCTGCTAATCCAGCAGAATAAATTTTAACGAATCATCGCCATAGAATCATCACCAGAGAATTGTCACCAGGGCTGAAAAGGGACCTTCAAAGGTCATCTAGTCTGACCTCCCCGCAGTCAGCATGGACACCCCCAAGTAGACCAGGTGGCACAGGGCCAGGCAATGCCCAGGGCATCAGAAGTAATGAGATGACATTCTTGAGTGAGTGAAGATTTATCATCAGGACATGGTTGATTATTTCAGCCCCCCTCGATCCCCTCCAACATGTGACTGAGGAGATGCAGCACAGTCATGAGAAGTGGTTGTGAGCAGCGGCCATAGAATTCAGCCAGAGTCATATCAAGTCTGTTCTGGTATAAAAATTAATGAGGACATCATTCGTTAGTTTGCACTGTAACATACATCTTCTCTTTAGTCAAGTAACTCAAAACCTATAGGTAGCCACAGCCCATTAGTTCACCATAAGTTTTCCAAAATCCATCCAGAAGTCCTGCCCTGGGTCTGAAATATTTCTATAAAACTCCAACTAAATCCAGTAGGATTGGAACACTTATGTTGGCTGAGAGTATAATATTTATATTCTAACTAAATTCAATATTTATAATGTCAGGCTATTTATTTACTGTTGCCCATAACTTGTACTGCTTTAAAGGTGCTGTTATTTATCTTGCTTTTCTGATGCCCTTTCCATTACTGCTTATTTATGAAAAAAATGCCATCAAGTATTCTGTTCATCTTTAATGAAAGTCAGCAAGTAAAATCACAACTATAAAGAGAGATCAGACTTGCTGACCTGTGACAGAGTACACTCATAGGGAAAATAAATACTAGTTTTAAATTATCATGTGTATATACAATATAGGCTAATTTTTTTTTTTTTTTTTTTTACACAGCCTTGTATATTTATTTGTTTGAATGAACTTGAGCAACACTTGGGGCAGTTTATTTTAGCCTCTAAGATAAAACACCTGGGTTAGCATTGCCAGAGGATCTGTAACACTGCACGAGGTGTACAACTGGGTCCACACTAGACACTGTGAAAAGAGACTATTTTCCCTTTTTTGTGTCTGCCAAAGAGTAGAATTGATTTAGGGATTCATGAAGTGCCAGCTACTAGATGCACCAAACCTAAAGCTGACCTCAGGAGAGCAGGAACTGGAAATAACAAAGGCAAATCATGCACGTTTTGTGTCTGAGAAAGAAAAGGAATCAACTGGCCTTCAAAGCAGAATTACTGAATTGGGAAGCAAGCAACTTCTTGCTGGAGGAACTGAGCACAAAGCTTTGGGGACAAACTCAACAACACCCTCAAGAAGGGGCACACGACTACTCAGAGACCTCTTAGAATCACTATAACACACAGGTGTTAAAAGAGCTGTAAGAACAGGGCACACAATCCAGCAAAGGACAAAAAACAGTATATATTTCCTTTATATAATGTGTGGATGGGGGCAGGACAGGAAGGGCAATGTGAAGTCCTTTTTTCAAATCAGCAGTGTGGCACAGGGGAACACCTACAGGATATCATCCAGGCATGTCAGAAGACTTTAGAGGCCTTCAGCTTGCAGAAAGATTAGCAACACAACAAATTTTAAATTATTTTCCTAAAGATCTTTTCTGAGCAAAACAAGAGCTGGAGGTTGGCCCACTATCTTCATATAAAACTTGGTGGAATTTTTAAGACTAAAAGCTGCACATTTTGGCTATGGACTCAGTCTAGGTGAAGGAAAGACTTGAGGGGACTTTATCAATCAGAAAAGGGATTAATCTCTGCTGTGGACTAACTGGAACAACAAGGGAGATTTAAGATGAGCAATTTGAAGTCAAGATCATAAAGGAAATAAATGAAGCACAGTGAATTCCAAGATTTCATGAATGAGTTCAGCTGAAGAAAGAAGGAAAGAGAAGAAACACTTCAGTTACCACAGTATCAGTGACAGGAATCTGCAAAATAAATGAAGAGGAATTGAAAATTCACTGTTGGGAAGAAATTTCATATAATTAGCATTAGTGAAGCCAGATGGGATGGTTCACAGCATCACTGAAATGTTAAAAATCCTGTTTTATAACCTGCTTAAGGGCAGAATGGGTGATAGAGGTGGAAGTGTGTATTAAAGACATCATTACTTGTTTTACGGTTATTGATTACTGTGGAGTAGAGTGTCTGGAATGAATACATAGCAGTGTTTCCAGCAGCAACCTCACAAAAAAACCACTGTTATTGTAAAAACAAGCATCTCCTTCTGCACCAACCTACAAGACACAGAAGGAAATGTCTAATAGGGGGCTTCAGTTTGAGATGCCTGGCAAAAGATACATGTGCCTTGTATTTTAAACTTGTGCAAGTTACTAAAAGTTATGCTTAAGAACTGACACTAAAATGAAGCAACCTAATATTAGCTAACTAGTATTAGTTAACTCTATATGCAGCTACCTCCTGATATAAAGAAGTGTGCTTAAACATGGCACTGAAGTCTCAATTCACTTGGGGACAAATGATCACAAATACAATGCTTGAAGTGAGAAAACAGAGGAAAGTAGGAAAAAACCAGCAAAACAAATTCAGAAAGGGCTGAAATACAGTTGTTCCAAATGAAAGGCATGAAAATGATGGATTTGTTGTTTCCCCACATCATCCTCTCAAGATGGGAATTGCTTCCAGAAAACTAGCAGACACCTGCAAAGCATGCTCTGTCTGAAGTAATGGACTTGGAACAAGAAGGGATGGATGAAGCTGCTGTTCTTTCCTTTCTCACCTTGCTTTGCATCTATGGGAAACGTCAAAGTTCAGAAAGTATAGTCTTCCTAGACATGTACTGTACCATGGTCACTCACATCACCCAGTCTTGCCCAACACAGAGCATCTCAGGAACTTGTTTTAAAGGCAAAATACAGATCTGGTAGCAGAGTTCAGAAAAATACTCCATTTGTTTCCAAGACATTTCATAGTCTAGTTTCACATGTTCATACCAGATAATTTCCGATACTAATTTGAATTGGGGTTATAAAGAATGCACTGACAGACAGCTGCAGTGTGTTCAGCCTTTCCGGTGTGTTTAATGACACGTGCATTTGTGATTATACACAGAACTATAAAACTTATTCATCTTTATTAAAACAAGCTACTGAATATTCTTCTATGGTTATATAAACTACATAGAATTTATAAACAGAAAGAGTAACTGATGAGAAAAACTGTAAGCCTTTACATGTTGTCCTGAATTGTAAAACATCCCAAGAGAACTCAACATGTAAAGGTTACTATGCGTTACGAATAAGCACCCCACACAGCACCTACTCTTTGCATTTCAGATTTGACAACCACCATCATCAGAAGTTGTATCTTCACCAGATAAATGCATTGAGTTCTACGGTTCAAACTTCTATGAAATCTGCTTGCTAAAACAAATACCTTTGCAGTCCAGTTTTCTAATATAACCCCCACTGTCAAAATTCAAATATAGCATTGCATAAAATGTATTTTGTGCCTATACAGAATAAGTCCTAAAACCTATTATTATTATTAGTGTTTTTTCTAAAGAAGTAACTGAGTTACGGGAGTGACTCTTAATGGGAAACCACAACATTAAGGTCATTGCTTTAAAACATCAGGTTTTGCTAAGCAGATATTGCAAAATACCTATTCAACTCTTAAGCACATACCAGAAAAGTTTATCTCCAAGGTTATTCTGAAATTCATTTAAAATCAGCTGAAAACACCCTATTTCAATGTCAACAACCATGATTTGGCATTCTGAAGGGGGGTGGAAATCAATTTCTTCAGAATTTAAGTTGTCACAAACACTAAGTTTGTGGGGTTTGTAGGGTCTTTTGCTCCTTCATCAGTCCATCTCTGTATGTTTTCACTGCAGTGATAGCAATAGGAATTCCATAAGGTTTTTATGTGGGATGTGGACTGGGAAGACATGCAGTGTCTTTCCCCTGGACTGCTAACCCTTCTAGGCACAACACAACACACTTCCAGGGTTGATACAGATTAGAATGGTTCAGTTGGAAGAGTCCTACAACAATCATCTAGGTCCAGCTTCCTAGTCACTTAAGAAGTTACTAGGAAAAACACAATAAACTGTAAACATCTAAAATAAGATAAACACTTAAAATTTGTTTGAGATAGACTTTTTCTTTTTAAAGCATTTTAAAATGTGGGTAAAACAAAAGTCCTTCTCTTTGAAGTTGGGAACAAATAAAAGGAAAAGGAGCAAGTGTTCTTAATTCAGATTACAAAAAGAGAATTTAGGCAATGAGGAGATTAAATGACTCAAGATGAGAGAACAGTCTGTGGTTTAATAAGAAAAACTATCACTTAAGACTTCCCAGGTCCTAAGATGATGCTATAACTATATTCCATCTGTTGGAGCTTTTTTATAAACGCAGAGTTTGAGAGTGGCTTAAAGCACTGGGGGTTATACTTAAAGAACTAATCTGACACAATTTTTATGTACTAACATTTTGGATAAGGGAAATTAAGTGGAAATATAAGCATAGTCAGATTGCCAAAGGGTACCTGATGAGATTTCACATTCAAGATTGCTTAGCAAATTGCGATCCACCAGGTTAATTAGAACATTTGGCTCAACAGGCAATGGCTCAAGAGCAGGAAGTCATGTGTTAGCAAGTCAGAAAACAGTGGAAAGTATGTGAAATCACTTGAGAAAGTCTAGAAATTAAGAAGGAAAAAAAGAATACATAAACAGGCCACACAAACTTGTTAAGGAGTTAAGGCATGGAAGAAACCCTTGTTTAGGTTTTGGGGGGTGAGGGGTGCCCTATTACAGGGTATAAGGCCACACAGCTAGAGAAGTTATGTAGCTTCACAGCTACTGTAGAAGAGCTGGTGGCCTCTCCTGTGGCTACCTCCCTCCCAAATCTCAGCAGCAGGAGTAAATGGGCACATCTTAGGACAGTCACCACTCGCTCTCACCCAGTAGAGTCATCAGAATGAAATACCCAAGTGGGAGTACTCTATTTCCATTAACAACCTTTGTGGCATAGTAGGAAACACAGTTATTAAGTTTTCATATGGCACAAATTCTTAAAAGCTGTAAGCATGAAAGGGTGAAGATGAACAAAGATAGAAAATTGGCATACTGGGGAAAAGGTCACTAAAGAAAGGGAAAAAACAATACACCAGATAAATATGCATCTGTATGAAGTTGATGGTGAAGAGCTGCTTGATCACAGTGTTTTAGAAAAGAACTAATAATGGATGACAAGCAAGCCTGAGGCACCAATACCATACCACCATGGGGGTGGAGGAGTGGTTGAACACAAAAAAAATGCACCATAGGAGGATGCTCTCCATCTTCATTATGGGTTACTTGGAAGTAACAAGCTTATGCCAAGAAAGGAAACATTTAGGTTGGCCATCAGGAAAAAAGATAGTGTAGTTATAACACAAAAATCAATAGTATGAGACACAGTCTTGTCATCGGTAGAAACTGAACAAGTTACTCAGGCATTTCTTAGGAATGGCTGATACTTCAGCCAAGATTTAAGAAGCAAATAAATGACAAGAAAGGTCTCCCTTCCAACCTCATTTTCTACGATTCAGTCAGTGGCCCACACAACCCACGTGAGGTTTCTCTCCCCATTCCCTACACATGGGAAGTGGAGAAAAACAGCCTTCTACAGGGGATGGCTTAGAGCCATTTTAGGCTTTTAGTCTGAAGCACTTCCCCAAAAGACTGTCTCTCAACTACAAGAAGCCTGGGGAGACAAATTGACTAATTTAGGATATTTAGGAAATGCAGAATTTAAGCAATGGGAATACTGCACTATGGCTCTATCTGGATGAAAAGGGCATGTGTTTGTAGCATAGTAGTTGGGCAAGACTTCAATGACTCCTTTAACATACTTCTAAACGATGAATTTGACTGAAGTCACCAGGGAAGGATAAAAACAGTCACAACACACAGAGGTAAAAAAGCCTAAGCCTCACTGCTGGGGACGTTGTCCCAAATCTGCATGAACTACTGAACACTATAGACAGACTGCTAAGACCCAAACAAGTTGTATGTATCTCAGTAAATGTTCAAAATGTTCAAAAGTGTTCAAAATGTTCAAAAAAAGGAGAATGCAGTTCAGCACTAATTAATTTAGAAGCAAACAACTGATCTCCCTATGAACTAGTCCAAAATGGTTCTAAAGTTTCTGAAAGAAAATAGTAACAACTGGTAATCAAACACCCTGTTGCAGTATTGTTGATGGTGTTGTGTTTTTAACAGTGGAAGAGAAGCACAGCTGTTGGGTCCATGACATCCTGGGCACACCACTATTACTGGCTTAGCACCATATCACATCAAAACTTCACAGACTCTGAAGAAGATAAAATGTGAAAAATATTTAAAGGGACTAAAAAAACAAAACAAAACAAACCAAACCCAAACCAACAAGAAACAAAACCTGAGCTGGCCTAACATGAAAGATTTTATGAAAAGTGAAACAAAATTTTAAGAAAGGTTAAAAGTCAGATCATCAGATGGTATTAACTAGCAGAACTCCATTGGCTTTAAAAATAACTGCACTGATTATGGGAATTGAGGGTTTTTCTGCCCCTTAAAATGCTCCAGTAGTGTCTATTTTTAAAAATAAAGAAGGGCAACCTGTTAGAACTGGTCACTATAGTACATACATGGAAAGCATAAATATTTGGAATGCAACTGAAGCAAGATAAATTAAAGATGTGCCTCTTTGTTGACAAATAATGTTAGTTGCACTTTGATAACAAGACAGACAGAGGGGGAAAGAGAGAAGAGCAAAAAATACAGCCAAGAATATCAAGAAAATTAACGATTAAAATGTAAATATTCTACATATATTTCCAAATCAAGCACAAACTAATATTATTTGATATGTTTATATTTAAGTCAGCATTAGTCAAATTTCTCTGTACCTATTTGTTGATATTTTTAAATATTCACAGTATCAGTATTATCTTCCTTTCATTGAATTCTATGGTAAAATTTCTTGGACTTCTGGTAGAAGATCTTATGCTGAACACATACGAAAGGTATTCCCCTGGCAGGGAAAACTCTGTTTCCTAAGAGTATTCTTCATTTATTATTTGTCATCCCCTTTTTGGGTCTCTATTCTCTTTTATTCTCAGAAATACTTACTCCAGACCAATACCTTTCAGATCATGTTTATTACAAATACAGACAGACTGTGTTGATTTGCTATCAGGGCTCTTCTGAGATGAACCAAAAACAAAAAATAGGTTTTGGAAGAATAAATCTCTTTGGTTTTTGGCCTATCAAAGAGAATGTTTCCCAAGTTTTATATAACACACACTACTACTTACTCTGTGCTCTGGATAGATGCCATAAGGCAGGCATATTTGAATCTAGCTTTATATGATCATTTTGCTCATCCTACATTTCTAGTTGAATTCCACAAAAAAACTATGGGTTTTTTTTTTAAGCTATTTTTAAATTTATACAAATATTATAAATGATTTGTTACTAAGATCACATGCAACAGAGACATTTTTCTTGCTATATTAGAAGCCCCCTAAAAGCAACATACGAAGCTGTTGAAAGAAAATTCAACCTTTTACCAGGAGAGAAATGAACCAAGCAAACATGGAGTATGATCAGGAAAAGCAATATTGTTGAGCTTCTACCTCCTTTACTTATACTGCACCTTTCATCCAACAGTGACAAAAGACAGTAAGAAAGATAGGTGCTATTAGCAACATTTCACAGACAAAGAAACTAAGCAACAGAGCACAGAAATTATTTGCACAAGTAGCTCAGAGTTGGACGTTGACACTGATTTCTTCACTTTCAGCTTTATGCTGCATGATGCTTATTTTCCAATTTCCTCTTTATTGCTTATTGCTTCCTACAGCTCCCTCGCAGCACACTGGTGAAAATCAGGATATACCACTCCATGCTTAATAGGACTCCCAAGGCCACTAACAAATAGTAAGTTAGAGGAGACTTTAATATTTAATTCGCTGATTTCTAACCATCATAAATTAATATTTCTGGGAGAGACTGACCTCACTCTTTTTAAGAGTGTCTTTCATCCTTCTCTTTTTTTTTCTTTTGTCCTTTGTTCTATTACCTCACCCTGCCTTGGTGGATGGGATGACCCACTGCAGTAAGCAAAATAATGCTATTCTCTTGATCATGTCTTTTAAAATAGATTATGTTTTAAAAAACTTGAAATACCCTATACCAGCTGCATACAAGCCGTCCCTTCCCATTTGTCACATACACACACAAGCTTCCCCCTCCCTCTTTTTTAAAGGAATCCTGGTAGAAAACACTCTCCCTTAGAATAGAGATGCTCTTTGCCCTGGCCACCAACAGATGCATAAAGTGGTATTAGACTTCAAGCCATAGGACTTCACAAGCCATACTATTTACTATCCTTTTTTTACCATTTACTATCCTTTTCATCTAAGCTGAATATATCATTTATGTCTCAGTAAATTCTACCGAGAAACATCAAGTTCCCTCCAAAACAGGACTCCTGAGAGTCCTGTGTATCTGAAAGAAATTAAACAGCAATATTTTTGTGCTTATGCAAGGTGTCAATTCAGTGTAAGAAAAGCATCTGTATGAGACAGGAATGACACCTATGCCTGATTTTATTCTCTGTGCTTAGGAATATCCAAAACATTAATCATAACTACCTCTATACGAGCTGACAGACTGCAACAATATTTGTCTCAGCTGATTACTTATTTTTGCCATGGCTCCTTTTCTAGCTTCCCAGCTCTACCTTTTGTCTTTTGAGAGTTTAAGATTATTTTTTTTTTATCCTCCAAGATTTGCATTCACCATTGAGATGTTGGGGGTTTTTTTGTGGGTTTGCTTGTGGTTTTGTTTTTGGTGTTTGTTTTTTTTTAATAAGCCTTTCAGAGTCTGAGAGCAGACACGTCCAAATCAGGTAAAGTGACAATACAGAGTAACTACATGGTCCTTAGACAGATGAACTAACAAGACTTGGCTTCAATATGTTAGATACAAGGAACAATTTAAGATCCATAGGAGAATTACTCTGACATCCTCAGGAACTCACTTGTCCAATTTCAAGATAAACCAAAGTTTACACACAAAACAAGTTTTTGCATAGCTTTTTGCTCTAAATTTATTTTCTATAGAGGAAGAGATACATCCAGAGCTGATGCTTTTGTTAATATTTATTTCATGCATGGTTTAATCTTCAAAAAGAGAGGGAAATGATACTCTGAATTTGAAAGCCGTCGCAGGCATTTTCAGTCTGGTTATGTCAGTGAGGACTTGTCCCAGGTGAGAACCTGATTCTGGAAATCAAGTGTGGACTCTGTGTGGCCCTATTTCAGCTACTATTCATCTTATTCCAAAACTTGGCAAGAGTTTCCCTGCTGAATCACTGCAATGTTTCTTATATTTATTTCAAAAAATTTTTTGTATCCTATGTTATTTGTCTACACCAAGACCAAGTCATTTATAATGAAAACCGCACCAGTGGGATTTCAGGTCTTTTTCTGTTTGCAAATTGACTGTGAACAAATTGCAGAAGCCTCCAAGAGATTTATTATTCTAAAGTATTGACAATTTTTCATACAAGTAATTAATCGGATTTGCAAGCTGTTTGCAAGTATTTCACTGAAGCTGCTATACATTCCCCTGGTTAGTTTTAAAAAGATATATCATACCAGTTTTACTCTTTTATTGGGTCTTCTACATATGGTAGGCTCAACATCATCTAGCTTGTAAACTGTGTATCTAGCCATGAAAATAAATTCTGAATTATGTACTTGAATATCAAAATTAAAATCCACAGTTCAGAACTGGAATTTTCTTTCTATTTTAGAGTATATTGCAATATTTGAGGTTAATACTCCATCTCTGCTAATCATTTTGCAATATTTCCACACTATCACAGAAAGCAGCTCCCAAAATTACAGGACTGTAGCCAGTCCAACTTTAAGTGATCTTAAAGTTCAAATGCATATTTGCTATTTCTATCCTGTGTTACCTCTCACTTTCATTTTCAGCACCTAAACAGGTATGAGGTTAATATGTAATTCATCTCATTACATTGCTTTTCTTCCTCCTGGATGATTAATGACCATGTTAAACAGACACTTCATTTTCTTTCTCTTAGAACCTTCAGAAATGTTTTAATACACATTTCAGTTCCTGCAGCCAAGTTATTTTTTTTTTCTGAACTAACATCTTCTCATAGTTTACTAAAAGCAGGAAATTTTATTTCTGTCACATGCCTTAAAATCAGTGATTTTCATCACTAAATTGTAAAAGTCAGGTTGTTTTCATTGTTTTCCTCTTAAAGTGAAGCTTTTCATAAAATTTCTACAAAGCACTCAAGTAAAAGCAGCAGTTAAATCATTAAAAATCCAAAAAGCTATTCTAGGCAAAATGAAGACGAGATCACACTCCTGAAAAGGAGATACAGCCACTATATATCGTGACTAAAAGTGAAGTTCTTTTTCCTTCCCCAGTAGAAAACAACCCATTCTTCACACACATGAAGAGGTACAAGCAGCAGTGGCTCCATAATACCTTTGTGCTCTTCCAATCTGCTCTTATCTAGATTCTTCAAAGACCCAGAGACTCACCATCAAGTCACCACTGCTATGTTTCATGCAAGTGCAGGTTATCTCAGGCAGAAGTAGCCTAGTTGTACTCAAATCCTTGTATTTTAATTTAACAAAAAAGTTCCCAAACTAATCCATTCATACGTTTCCTAAATATTTTTACACTCCACAAAAGTTGCATGATTTATTTTACAAAAGTCTTCTTCATCTGTCCCACGGAGCCAGCTTACACCTCAGCATCAACAGCATTACAAACACCACTACCAACATCTCTCCAACAGCTTCTCTGAATTTTGGACAGACCCTGTATTTTGGCAATAGAAGATGGAATGTGCAGAGGACAACTAGACAGCTTTCTCCCACACTACACTTTAGTTATGATGGGACTCTGAATTTGTGGTATCCTGACCTACTAGAGCAGGTGTGTGTCAGATTTTAATTTTTCTGAAAAAGATAGAGATGTAATGTTAAGAGGAAAAAAATTAAGAATTAGTCCCACTGATAATTTTTGCAGTTCAGAAGACACATAGCAGAGAAGAAAGATCACTTTTCCTTCCACATAAATACTTTTAAAGCCACTGCTGTCTGGAAACATTCCTTGCACATGATTGTAGGCAGTCTGGGGAGCCCATAAAAATAGAAGCCAGTCATGAATAATTTTCCAAATTGTACAAGGACAATGAAGATGGAGAATTAGGTTTAATAAGTAACGCAATGAGGTCCCTTCATAGAACAATACCTCTACATTATGATTGATAACATCTAATGCTAGTAGAAGTAATGAAATCCATTCTCTCGTGTATTCCTCATTGCTATAAGACTCTACGCCACCAGACTCCACACTCTCACCAGCCCATAGCAGTGCTCCACTTCCCCCTCCACAGACTATCCCCCATGACATCCTTTCTACCCATGCAACATCCTCAGGTCCCACCAACAGGCCCCGTTTGCCAGCAGGTGAGAGGAAAGCTGGCTCAGGGCTGTGCAAGAGCTATTTCTACACAGAGACACAGCTGGACCCCAGCCACAGCCTCACTGCCCCAGGAGCATGCATTTCAAACTCTGCCACTGAATCACCAAAACTTGGGAGAACCTACCTGTCTTTGAGACTTTCCTCTGCGCCAAAACCAGGTGAAAGTTCAATGGTTACAGCCAGAATGAGGGACAAGAGAGAATCAAGTAAGCCTCTTAGGAAACCCTGTTTAAAAAGAAAAAAGGAATGATAATTACCCCTTAGCATCAAGAAATGCCTAGATTTTACAGCTCGTTGTCCCAAGTTTCAAGCTACATTATTGAACAGGGCAAATACCAGAAGCATAGGGAAGTGACAACAATTTCAGAACAGGAAGACCAAACAAAAAAAAATAAATAAATCTAAGTTGGTCAAAATCAGAACAGCTATATTGTGACCAAAGCTATCCAACAGCTTCATTGCCCGCAGCTTATTGGAATGTGGAGATGGACAAATACATAAGAAAGGAGTGAGTTTATATGTGTAAATACCATAGGAAGTGAGGTTACAGTGCTTTACTCAAATGGAGCATAAGAAGAGCTTACCAAAGAGGACAAACAAATTAGAGTGTATTAGTCAATAGAGAAAGAAATTTCCAGTGTTTTTCTTATCTTAGGAGAGAGCATAACAAAATAGGATGATTAGAAGCTGGAATTCAAACTGAAAATAAAGTATGAATTTTAAACCACTAGAGCAGCTATAGAAAAATACTTCCACAAGACATAGTAGGTTTTCCACCTTCTGAAATACTTAAAAAACCTGAGGGTTACTTTTAAACAGGTAAATTCTCATCCAAGAACCAAGTTATGGGGTGTGTGTCATCCCACCATCCATCCTCCCTGCAATGGATATCAAAATTATTTGACTGGGAAACAAAAAAGGTCCAAAAAATTACATTTTTGTTATCTTTCCTTTTCCGGTTGTGGTCCACATATTTACTCTTCTTTTCTGCTACTGAATTTATATAAAATACAAGACTGAGAGCATAGGGAAATTCTATTTTGAGCATCATTTATTCCCAAAGAAATCAATTCACAGAACTGTCAGAGTTGGAAGGGATGTCTAGAGATCATCTAGTCCAAGAAATTCAGTAAGTACTAAATGCTGAAGGCATTCCATGCTCCCTGAACGCAGCAAGAGGGATGAGTTCACATGGCAGCATCCTGATGAGCCAGGACAGGTCTTTGCCCTGACCATAACTTCCAGGGTAACTCTCTTTCCTAAACACATCATGTTTTCTTCTGATTTTATATTAATTGGATTTAAAACACTTGTGAAAAATTATACAAATGACCAAAAATCCACCCCCTCCCTAAATATAGTGCAATATTAGAAAATACATACAAGCACAAGGGGGAAAAAAAGCCATTTCCATGAATTAAGATTTCCAGCACTCATCTAGTTATTTTCTTTACATGAAGGAAAATAATGTTTTTCCACTTAATTTCTGTGGTAGCTATATAGCAAAAAAGCATCTTTACAACATTTTTAAATCACTTAAGCCACCATTTTATTACTACCTGACAATTCAATATTAGATTGGTTAGGAAGTATTATTCCCATTTAATCTTAGTATGCTGAATACAGTTTTTAAAAGCTTTTATTTCCCCATTGGTATTCATATTCTTATGTGTTGATTTTTCTCTAACAGAAAATTAATAAAGGATTATTCTTTTTCAATTATAGTCTATATGGTAACATGAAAATTGTAGGCTTGGCACAACTAAAAAGCCTACAGTAAGGGAAAGCTGTGTTGCAATAGTGAGAGTAGATAATACAGACTTTAGATGAAAAGGAAGCATCTTATTCAGTTTGGACTGGCTAATAATTACATGTCTTTATACATTCTCAAGACAGAAATTCCCACTGAAAATCTGTACCAGTATTAGGTTAGACAGCAACATGATAAAGACTGGAAAAATAAGGATCTTACAAGCCTGGATAATAATTTTGTAGATAAAAGTTTCTGTATGTATTGTATGGCTGCATATCACTTCTGCTTCACTAGAAATATGTTACTAACTCTAAGCTGTAAGTAAAACAAAGTGACTGCATGGTTATAGTTGTAAGGATTAAGTTTTTTTGATGAGATAAACATATTATTTGACATTAACTTTGTGTAAGAACAGCCGTCTGAACAACTATAAAGCTTTTAATATCAGTGATAGAAACACTTCACATGTCTTCCAAACTCAGATAAAAACCCTCCTTAAAAACATCATTCTTCACGTGTGGTAAATAGCATGAAAGAACCTGAAGGACACGACCAGTGAAGACACACATGAAACAGACATGGAAAGAGGGTGCAGTCCCCATCCATGCGTGTGGGGTTTCATAACTCTGTCCTGGAGCTTCCAACAGAGTTTGGGCATCAGGGTCCAGCCAGGGGCCTAGGTGTTCCTCCTCTTCCCATACTGGGAAAGGAGCATGGATGTCTGCAGTGTGGCAGACAAATTACCAGTTTCATGGTTATTCCACTGAGAGGAAAAAAATCATCATTGTTCTAGAAAGCAAAAAGTAACTATCAATTAAAACACGCGCAGACACACACATTTATATTGATTCTAAGACTACTTTAGGGTCATTAAATTGCTTTGACTACACATTGTTCCAGAAACACAGCTAGGCAAGCTAAGTTATCCTATTAAGTGCCAAATAATAACACAGATACTTCAATTAAAATTTTAGAGTGTTAATTAACTTGCTAGTTCTAATTTCAACAGTCAGGTTCTGTCATGTGTACATGCATTATTGCATTAGACATTAGAAGAGATCACACTCCTATTGACATCAAATCTGAGGCAAAACCCACTGAAGTAAATATGACAACTAAATTATGTAGAATATTTATTTACATGACCTGAATGAAGTTAATATTTTTTTCAAATAGCTAAATAATCAGATATTACATCAAATTTTTTTCTTGTTTCAATTCATATGTATGGGTCAATATTTTAACTTCAAACTTTCCACCATAATAACTAGTTATTACTTCATATTATATAGATTTTTTAAAAAAATGTTTTACTATAGCAGAATTATAGTAATTAACTTTGTACCAATTACCAGGGTGCATATTAATATTCATGTACTTTTACAGAAAGAATGATCTTGAAATCTCACAGCAGGGATGGTTAAAATGATTCATTAATGTTCTGCACAGGTTTCTTTTCTAATTCATTAAGAAAATATTAACATAATCATGTGAAATTAATTTTCTTTAAAAGGTTGATATAAGCAGGGGATTAAGGGGACTGGTGCTAATATAAGAAACATGGCTTGCACCATGCCCTTCCTCTCCAGAGGCTGACTATCATATTTGAGATTATTTGCCAGTGAACTTCAATAATGAAGAAGAAATCAGAGACAGATAGAACCAGTTGAGATGAGGATTTTGTTTTCATATTAAAAAAAAGAAAGAAGCCTTGTGCATCCCATTCTTATATTTCTTGGTTTTGTGAAAAAGATAGAAGAAAGAAAACCACATTACTCAACATAAACAAGAGGCTGAAAGAAAGTTATAAAATGAAGTGATAGGCTACAAATGAGAAAAGCATCCAGAGAATTGATTACCTAATGATAATAAAAGGTGAATAGGAAGTTCAGTAAAGAGAAGAATGATCTAAACAGAAAGAACTAGAGAATTAAAGTTAAAAAGCCTCACCAAAAAAAAAGTTTCAAGTAAAAAGAAAAAGCAATCTCTTGCAGGGATAGGGCAGGGAGAGAGCAGTAGACCTCATTCTTAGATTAACTTAAAAAGGCATTTAATGTAGGAAGACATTAAGATATCTTGTGCAACAACCTAAAGTGACTCTTCAGGATTCCTACTCTGGTGCACCCAGGGAAAAAAAAGCCACACCAACAAAAGGAAAAAAGTAAATTGTAGAGCCTACACTGCATGAGAACAATGTCACCAGAACAAACCCAGAAAAATGCGTGCTGTGAGCAAAATCAAGGCTTTTTGTCAATACTACATTACATCTGGCATTGCTATTCCATTTTCCTCATGGTGACTATTCTTTCAAGTCAGCTTTTAGCTGCATAACAAAACCAAGATCAATAAAACTTGGAATTTGCTCCAGAGACAATAGAGAATTGGTTCTCTACAAAGAAAAACAATGAAAGGTTTTTAATCTTCTTTGCAAGGGCTGTATCAGACTGTATCTTGTAACCAGAGAGTATTCAAGGAGCTCATTATAAAGACATATAATTCTCCTCCTCAGGGTCTGTTCCTCACATCTGATTTCTGTCTGGAATAAGCCCTGGTGGGCCACAAGTCAGCTCCTTACAGGATGGGAAGTCTTGCACAAAGTGACATTTGAAGTTGGATATTAATGACTTTTTGGCACTCAAGCCTGATCTACCCCTCTTTAACACTCACAAAATCCTCCCATGATTTCCTCCTGAATAGTTTTAGGGCTTTGATAACACAATGGAGATAATTCAAGGATGTTGGAGGGGTTGTTTAGAACATACAGATCTAGACCTGCAAGAACATCTCTGCTTTTCGTCTTTCCTTCTCCAAAATACAACATTAATCCTTTGGTTTCCTTCAGAGAGCAATTGCTTGTTTGCAAGACACAAGGCTGTTCAGAACTGCACGCATGGACGGACCTGCCCAATCTGAGACCATCTCGTCACTACTGGCTGCCTGCTCAGAGCAAGAGCTACCAAAATCTCAGAAACATACACTCGAGTCTTCATAAGCAAAGTAAAACACAGGTATCATGTAACACATCAAGTGCTGTAGAAAGAAACACTCACAGAGGACAATCTTGGTCCCTAATAGGCCCAACTGGCCTTTATGACCTGAACACGAGCTCATTTTTCCATTAACCCTATTTCCCATCTTCCAGCAAAGCCAACTTTCTTACTTTTTTTTTTTTCCACAAAAATACTGTATTCAATACTAATCTAGTGGAAAAAGACACAAACCAATTATTTTTTTTATAATAGTTTTTAACATTACATAGCTCCTAGATCTCTGAAAAAGAAAAGTGCAGAATGGACTTAACTCTAACTTTGACATCCTGAAAATTAATATTCTCTAATGTTGTTTGGCATCAGTGATGTAATAGTTAAATCTTGGTACATCTTCCCAGTGCATTCCATTATTTATCACTGAAATTATTATTCTAGACCATATATAGTCCAAAATTTCACAATTCTATGCACATTAGTTACACTGATTTATGGCAGACATCAATTAATTCTTATATGGGCTTGTATTAGTCAATCCATTGATGTGAAAGGGTCATATCTCACTTTAAACAGCAAATCTATACATATAGACAAGGAGTGTAGTCGAGTTAGGACCTGTGACATGGCAGAGGGCACAGCGGGAAGGACACTGTTGGATGAATGTAAAATTAGGAGAGACAGACAAAGAGTGGCTGCTGCAATTTGTCCCTGCTCCACACTAATGTAATTTTTATAAATATTGCTTTAAAATATTTTAAAGTCAAAAAAAGCTCATAAGTCTAAAGTCTTCCACTTTAAAAAAATATCTTTATTCTTGTTTTAAAATTTATTCTTTATTTATTGAAATTACAACATAATCACACACATTATTTCAACTTTTAACCATTTTTCCCCTTAACAAGCATTATTTTAAACCAGTATTTGTAGATACCAATTCAGAATATTAAGAAATATTCTCAAAATATGCACTATTCTATATTTTTTGTTGTTATTCTCTTACAGCTTCAATATTCTGGTTACACCCACTACTAAGTAAGGTCATTAAATTCAGATACTTTAGTTTCCTACATTCTGTAACTTTCTGTCAGTTTAAGTAAAGAAAACTACCTGTAAGACAGAAAAAAAATTGAGTGCTTCCTCTAATTTGTTTTCCTAATTTATCCAAATTACAAAGGATTCTTAAAAGCCTCATAATACCATTTCTCTTCTAAAGTGTTTTTTCATGCATTACAGTAAAGCTACAGTTCTGAAGGTTTCAGATTCATACGGATAGTGTTCAGTATCCTGTACAACAAAGGCCCTTCTTCTACTGACATCTCATTTATGGTTTCTGAATGGGGAAGGGGAATACACTCAAAATATACTCAAGGGCACCCTTCCATTGTTTTTCCCCCACATGGTCTTTTCTCTTGTAATGCTTTTTTTCTTGCAACTTCACCTGCTTGCTGGTGGGAAAGCATTTTTACTGACATGAAAAATTTCTTTAAGAAAGGAATGAAAACCACTTTCTGAAAGCTTTCAAATAATTAAAGATCAACAGGAAAAGCTGCATAGATTACTTTTTCTGATTTTATTAATAAGACCTGTGCATACCGGTTTTAAATACTTTTTAATGAAAATGGGTCATTTCTTTTATTTTTTTGAAGACATTAGCTTTCACCATTATTATTATCATCTTATATGCTTTTTGCCTTTGTTATAAAACTCAGGCTTTTAGCTTCATCTAATAACAATGTTAGCAGGATTTACACCCTAATTCATGACTCATTAACTGTTATTATCTAGAGATTTATTTCAAATTGCTCTTGAAGAACTAGATGGCTTAAAAGGAAGGAGAAAAAAATAGAAAATAAACCAAAGTCCCACATCACATACAGAAAGGAGACATTTTCAAGTAGTCTTAAAGAAAGAAGACCAGAATCCATTGCTGTGCTGGCAAGTGGGCCAGGCAGACACAGAGGTAATTTATTGTTAAGCCCAAAGCAGATCTAAACTTTTGTGTTATCTCTTTAAAGTCTTATGAACAGTTTAATTATAGCCATTCTATTAATAAAATTGAACAAGTCAAGGGAAGACTGTAGTTTCAAGGACAGGTAACAGAGATAGCCTCACGTGGCAAGGCACCACCATAACAATAAGCACTCAAAATAATGTGGGGTTTTTTTTAAATCAAGTCTTTCACATACAAGTGCATACATATATGCATACAGGATGAATATTAGAAATAAAGGGCACAACTTACAGACAAGTGTTTGATGTTATGTCAATATCCTGTGGTTAATGCAATTACTGTAGTCTATACATGCAGAAAGGTATTCCTCAACATAAATATGCATAAAGATATAATTTCAGGGCTTATATATCACATTCCTTGGCCACTGCCAAGAATGCAGGCCATGGCAAGTAACAGTAGTGAAATGCCAAGGATTTGCATTTCAGCATCAAGTGCTACCTATTGCTCCAACACTACACAGAGCTTAATGTAGCTTCATCCAGCAGAGTGTGATGTCATCCCTGATCCCTCTCATATTTTGAGAGCTGAGAGTTGTTTAGCCATTCTCAGTTTTGATTTTATTTTTTTTTTTACAACAGGTAGCACAAGATAAAGATGTTTGAATTTTGATAAAAATGCAGAAATACTGCATTTATGGTTACTATGTCTTGGCTGCATCTTGCTGGGCTTTGTAAAGTCCCAGATGCCCAGCACAGGCGATCCCTGTGATACTGGTCTCTTAAGGTTTTGGGTTATTTTACTTCTAAAGTTTTAAAGTGATCATACTGAAGTGCTGGCATAAAAACAACTCAAACGATCTTGTGGTGTAGAGTTTTCTACAAATCTAGCTAGACTGCTCATTTTCCTCACTTATCAGCACGAATGCTTGAAAAATTGTGTTCTCCTATTCATTGTTTCTGACACCCTTTTAGACAATTCTCATTTGATAATCCTATTAAAAACAGCAAACGTGACTTCTGTTTTTTATGTCAGCTCTATCTATTCCCTAATGACTCTGAACCATTCTTCTTCTACAACTTGCTATCTAGGGTCAATGCCTCTTGTTCATTAAGTCTTTTCTGAAATCACAGTTCAGTATCTGTCTCCTCATTCTCTCTGGAGGTTTTATCTTTGCTGCACTGTTTTCTCCCTACCATTTGCCATGGTTTTTATATGGTTGGGTTTGATTTTTTTTTTTAATAACACATTTCTTCCCACATATTGTATGTGAGCCAAGCTGATATCAGCTGCAGACACAGCCATCTTCATATAGCTGAAAATCCATTACACTGAAAAGATAATCATGGAAATTATACTGGAAATGGCTCCACCTAACTATAAAATATTTAATAAACCAGACTATTGAGGGCATGCAAAAACTACCCTGTTTCAGACTGCATTCATTCAATCATTCCTCTCCAACAGCAAATACTATACGCGTCAACAACCACAACACTATTTGCGAGATATTCTTTAGCTGATACAAAATGAAATAAGGAACAGAAAACTGCAAGATATTTTGAAATTGTTATCCTCTAACACTAAAAGACAGATGCCCAAACCAGTACACTGGGGATAGGCTGACCTCTTTTAATGCATTTCAGCAGTGAATTCCTAATTTGCCTAGAAAAGGGAAGGCTCCAGGGAGCCCCTTCCAGTACCTAAAAGGGGCGACAGGAGAGATGGGAAGGGACCCTTTACTAGGGAGTAGAGTGATAGGACAAGGGGAAATGGTTTTCAACCGAAAGAGGGGAGATTCAGATTAGATATCAGGAAGAAATTCTTTACTGTGAGGGTGATGAAACACTGGAACAGGTTTCCCAGAGAAGCTGTGGATGCCCCATCCCTGGAAGTGTTCAAGGCCAGGCCGGATGGGGCTTTGGGCAACCTGCTCTAGTGGGAGGTGTCCCTGCCCAGGGCAGGGGGGTTGGAACTTGATTTTTTTAGGTCCCTTCCAACCCAAACCATCCTATGATTCTATGATTTGCATCCTGCTCTACTGTGAAATACAAGCCCCCAGTGCCTACTATGAATAACATCTCTGTGTAAGCTCATAGTGTTGATTACAGAGAGAACTATTTGATTTATAACTAAGTATTTTGTCTTAATAAACCATAGAAAACAAGTGACTTTTTCCCCTAATAAAATGAGATCATCAATAAATTAATACCAAAAGGTAAAAGGTGAAATTCTATCAATAAATCAGACACTGGTTCAAGAGAAAATAAGAAATTTAAGTTACAGTCTGGTTTTCAGTCTACAGAGGATCTTGCTTTAAAAGCTGGAGGTGTGAATTAATCATCCAAAAGAAAATATGTAATGAAGAATAAATAGATATAACTTTCTAAGACTGAAAATAGGTACAGTAAGATGGCAACCTTTCCTAAGAGCAGATTACAGAGGTCAGTGAAGTCTCACAGCTGTCATGATGTACATCAAATGGATTACATCAACTTCAGCAAATACATAATAGAATTATGATCCAGGAATGTACTGCCTTGATTAAGCATTCCTTGAAACTATGCTAATGACAAAGGTTTCTCAACATACAGAACTGTAGTAAAGGAGCAATTTGCTTATACGTCATTCTAGACAACCCAATTAAAACATCTATTTGATGTTCGGTGACAGACCAAAAGCTAGAGATATGAAATTATATTAGAAGTTAATGAAAATGAAAACATCCTTGAAATTATAGACATTTTACTTAGATTTCAGATGCACTCTGACATTAAACTAATGTCTGTTTCTAGAAATAAGATAATCAAATCACAGCACTGGAGAAGTTTCACTAGGTTAAGAGGTAAAAAGTAAAGCCTCAAAAAAAATAAGTCATTTGAAGAAAAAAAAAAAAGAGTAGAGAAACCATACAACAAGCAGGCAAATACCAAGTACAAGTATATAGGCAGAGTACACTTATTTTTTCCCCTCTTGCGTGACAAATAGACAGAACGATACAACTAAAAATAAAGACTTTTTTAAATAATGTATTTTTATATTGAGGCTGGCTGTGATAAAATAGCGATCGAGAGGAATATTGCATTACCTTTTTCTAAAATGCAATAATTTTTTAAAATGCAGTATTTTTTATGAATATTAAATACATTAAGTACAGCATTCACAGACAAATTAGCTTGGTCAGAGACATTAACTACTATGCATCCAAAAATTAGCAACAGTATAAATTAGTAGTTATGCAGACACGTTATTAGCATCATTTGAACCTACCACTATACGAACTGTAAAGCACAAACCCAATAGGAGGTACATGTTATCATATGGGCATAAATGTAGCTTCGTATAACACACCCCACAGGCACCAATTTCTGCACTTTCCTTCAAATATTCAGCACCTCCTGGGACAGGGTAACCAACAGCACATCTTCCTATTTCTACTGTATGTTACCACTACCAAATATTAACTATTACAAAGCACAGTGTTATCTCCCTCAGCTTCCAGGTTCAAGACCTTTAAAAACATTCTGTATGAGGTCCTGCACACACCCACATACATCCCCAAACTGCAGAAGGCACATTGCTGCTGCTCACTGAAGTATCAGTGGGCATCAACATCTCTTGAGATTAAGAGCTTCGTAGATCCTTCAGAATATTTTTTTTTTTAATTTTTAAATAAAGCAGTCAAAAACCTTGTCCTGTAGTCAAACACTTTCCCTCTGTCATTTCTAAACTACTTTGCACCTCCTAAGGCAATAAGCATCCAAGCTCCTGACTGGACTCAGGAACTTCTGCCTGCAAACTTACCCATTGTGGTATTTCTGTTACCTTCTTAACATTATAAGTTTCCTATTGTAAATTCAAGCTGGTAGATTTTGTTTTGGGTATTTTTTCTGTGATTTGTTGTTTTTGGTTTTTCGGTGGGTTTTTGATGGTGGAGGGGTGGTTTTTGTTAGTTTATTTTTATTTGGGTTTTTGTTGTGTTTTTTTAATATAAAACATGGCAATACAATCCACTGGAGACAAAAAAGAAACAAGAAACTCACTTGATCTTATCCATGTATTGAAGTGGAATGGCCACTTAATTTTTATTCTAGAAAGCTTCAGTTTTCTCTAATGGCTACATGAAATAGGTATGGTCAAATTTCTAATTCTTTTATTTGCAGCCATCACCTTGAACAGATAAATCCAAACATGCAGAGGGACAGGTGGCTGCAGCTGCAGATGTCACCATGAAATAAATACAATCAGGTTAGGTCTAGCAATGATCTGCTAGGAAACAAATTAGAGATTATACAAAGGTGATTGTGGGCATTTTTAACAGCCTGAATTTCATTTAAAATAGGTTAAATCCTTATGCAAATTTAGCCCACTTTGCAGCTTCAATGGAATAATTTTAAACCTATTTAAAACAATATCTTAACATAGCATTACCCCATTATTGCTTTTCATGAAGAGCAGGACAGTGTTATGGTTTATAGCAAACCATTACAGGTAACAGGACACAATTGCACTGCACATTGTCATTACTGAAGACACCACGTTTTGCGGTGCCATTGCTCAGACTAACATATATCAGCTTACCAGAGACACCAGGAGAGCAGCAATTTCTTTTAGCTCTTTTTCCTTCCTGTTAGGCTCACAGTTTGTTATCAAGACACTTTTCAGCTGTTTACTTCTGTGCAGTTCATTCTTACAATATATGACATTACAAATAATTCAATTTCCCATTGCATTATTACATCAGTGTGCAATAGATAAGCAACACATGACACATTGTAGGGTTATTAAATCACAGTGCTATCTCCATAGCTACCATAGACATGCAAACAGATATAACTTATTTTCCCCCCTCTATTTTTTCATTTACCCTCACTTCTTCCTCCTCTTTCTACCTCACATTGCTCTGTTTATTTATGTTAGAAGGACAACACAATGAAATAACACATGTTCCTTTGGAGTTATTTATTTCTTATAGGTTACATTAATCTAAAGTGAAATTAATGGCAAAACCCTCATTGACCAAAGAGGTCCCTACACAATTCTATTTGTCACACAGACATACTCAGAATTTCCAGTGTCCTCAAATGTCTCAAAACGAGTTTCCATCCTTGCAATAGCATCTAATCATCAATGCCTATACTCAGAGTTACACTTCGTGTAAATTTCATAGAATGACATGGGTTGGAAGGGACCTCTGGAGATCACGTAGTCCAGTCCCCCCACTGGAGCAGGTCTACCCAGAGCAGGTTGCACAGGAACTTGCCCAGGCAGGTTTTGAATGTCTCCAGAGAAGGAGACTCCACCACCACTCTGGGCAGCCTGTTCCAGGGCTCTGCCACTCTCACAGTAAAGAAGTTCCTCCCCCTGTTTAGGTGGAACTTCCTATGGTGAAGTTTGTGCCCATTTCCTCTTGTCCTGTCACTGGGCACCACAGAGTAAAGATCAGCTGCGTCCTCCTGCTGCCCTCCCTTCAAGTATTTGTAAGCATTGATCAGACACCCCCCAAGTCTTCTCTTCTGCAGATTAAAAAGTCCCTCAGCCTTTCAATTTAAAACAATTCCAGACTCTAGCCCCTAGCTGGAAAAAAAATATGGGTTTATTTTAGAAAAAAAGAGAAAAATTATCAACTAATCTTAAACACTGGTGCAGGTTCTTCTGGGATATGCACTTACATGACAGAGGCACCCAAGATTATTTCTGGTTCCCAAACTTGATTGTGGAAGCAATATAGAGTAGCTAAACCCAGCATAAACCCAGCAGTTACCCTTCCTGAAATTGTGATATATTATTTTGAGTGGAATACTGTGAACTGGGTCATCACAGCATTTCCATTTGGTTGTTGACAGCTGCTGATGAAGTTGGTTTACTTTCATCCAGTGTCTGCTCCTTTGTAAAAACATTTTAGTTTTTGTTAGGTGCTTATAGACAAGTACTTAAATTACCAAAACCTGCAGCTTGTGTAGCCTATTTGCCTTTAATTTCATAAGAGGAAAAAAAAAAATTGAGAAAAGGACTGTTAAATGCATTCCTAGATATTCCCACAGATCAGGTTCAGGCAGACCAATATGGGTATAGAGAGTTCACTGGGGTTTGGGGGGATTTTGGGGTTTTGTTTGTTGGGTTGGGGATTTTTTTTGTCATTAGCCCTTTAAAGATTGACGTTTACACAAAATAGCGACCTGCAGCTTTCAGATATCAGTCTAAAACATCACAAAATGAAACCCTCTGAAGAAAGACTGAACAAATGCATTGTAAGTGACAGGTCACAAAATCTTGACTAATTCTGACATGCAGGAATATCTTTTTTACCTCTACCTAATCCTTTTCAACAGCAGGATCTTTTGGGTTAAAGGGATTAAATTCAGTACTTTTGTAAAGGTCAAAAAGACCCATTTCTAAAATCGGTTCAACTTTCTTCTTTGCTTTTTCTTAATGGTGCACAAGAGAGAGCAACTGTATGGGCTCAAGATTCCATTTAACATATTTTTGACATTTTACTTCTCTTGTGATGGAAGGAAGGGCACTCAGTTAGCTTCAATGGAGCTCACAAAGGAAGAGATGTCAACAGAGCTTAAGACCATTTCTTTAGAGCTGACATCAGTCTTCAGAATGCTTGAGAGGAAGCCATGTGAAGTACCATTTTATCATATAATTTTTACTTTATTTTTAAAAATCCTTCAGTGTTCCCTGATGGGCCTAAGGTTCATAATGCTGTATTTCAATTTATTTGATAAAGCTAACTCTCAGTACTACTACAGATTATTTTAAAAGCTCCCTTAAAATATTAAGTAGCATCTAGGGTCTGCACAAGGAAAAAAATTTATCACCTATTCACAGCACCACTGAATTGCAGAAATCAGAGTTGGAAAAGAACATCTACTCTATCCCCATGCCAGTAAAGGATTGCCCTCTAGAGTACACTTTCTACTTCTTTTTCACATCTAATATTAAACTGTCTTAAGTGATGGGTCTTTCACCACTTCTTATTCTTCTTTCTCTTCTACATTCTGAATTTAGTGTCATGAAGCTTTATCATGGCATTCAGCCCACGTTTTATTTTTCTTAATTTCAACCCATTATTCTCAGTTATGCCCCTCTGTTCCTCTCCACAGTAATTCTTCAATATCATTGGTCTTTACTGAGCAAGTATTTCAAAGTTAGTTATCATGTCCTCTGCTCTATTTGCATATCCAGACTAAATATATTGCACTCCTTAAATTGCCTCATTAATCAGATCCCTCTAGTCACTTAATTTTTCCGGTCACTCTTCTATAACTTGGCTCCAAACTCTGCACATCCCTGAGGTGGCAACAGGCAAAGGCACGAATTTTGCCTTTGGGCTATGCTCTGTCTAAAGCCACCAAAGCAAACTTGGTGTTATCCTGCCAGTCTCCAAGAAAACTGCAACTTTTATTGTCATTGTTGTTCTCTGACCCCTGTGCTTCAACTTGTGACAGGAGAAGGTAGGATGGACAGCTTGCACACAAATGCTGTGAAATGGTAGCAAAGACAGAGAGAGAATAATTCTGGAGGTATGGAAAACAGTATTGTGTAGAGAGACAACAGCAGGAAGAGAAATATAATCCTTCATTAACACACATGGGTTTTTCATAGACAAGGTACAAGAGATGCAACAACATATTGAAATATTGGTTTTAATAGTTATCATAAATAGGACCAAGTTTCCAATGCAGAAAAGAAAAATAAGAGGTGAAGTGGTGATAGAAGGTGACGGGCAGAGGAAGCATCAGAAGTCCCTCATTGGCTAAAAAGATGCAACATAGTGAAGATCCTCTCTAAATTATGGTTGTCCTTTGTTTCTCAACTCTGAATTGATTAAATAAGAAACCTTTCTGAAAGCAATTTCTTTTTTTCCTGCATACATGATACCTTGTTGTACTACTGCGTTCTACCTGAATTAATTTAGCACTTATTTTGCAAACAAATATCCTCTTGGATTTGAGTAAACCATAAAGTAGTATGCATTGCTTTTGTGAATTATCGATTTTGTGGCAAACCCAGCTATTAATCTGGTCATTGGTAAATAAGCTTTGTAGTCAATGAAGTGTTAGCATCTTTAATTAATTATGTTGGTTCTAGCACTTTTTCTAGAGTATGCGTTTTTTTTTTTTTCCAAATTTTTATTATTTCCCCCTGGATTGATTGTTCTTCGGAATGAAAAAAGTCACTTAAATTGTCTTAAAACACATTAACGCTTTTTTTTTTTCAGATTAAAATCTGATTATGTACATTAATCTTGTGTACAAAAGGTCACAGTAACTGGCTTTGGGATAGCAGTGTCACAGTCAGCAAGACTAGTAAGGTCAGAAAAGAACAGCCTTAATTGAATGTGAAAGAAGAGAAATCAGCTCAACACACCAATGTAGAATACTCCCCACCCTCAGGAAAACTTTTTGAGGTAACAAATGCAGTATTTCTACATAGCTGTGAAGCTCATAATCAGATTCTGTTGAGATTAATAACAAAGGGATATTGTGTTTTTAAAATATCAATCTTAGAAGTACTGTGTGGCTAATTTCATTAGTCAATTTTGAAATCTCAACCTGTACTCTCAGTAATACAACACTTGATCTTAGCCAAAAATCCTGTCTTTTCAGTAATAGTTATCATACTAGACCTCTGTTCACAAGAACACACACAAGAGATTGCCTGTTTTACCAGCCTCAGCTCTTCCTCCCAACCTCAACACACATCCCTGCTCTTCCCTTACATTGATTCAGACCTTTAGGGTTAAGATTCAGCTGAACCCAGTGAAGTGGTTTGGTTTAAACTCAAACTGCTTTTCTTGCAAGGCTATTAAACCAGGCTGTAGGAAGCAAACAGCTGAGCTAAGGAGTTTAGGGCTCAGGAGGGAAAACGGGAGATGAAGTTTTCTTGGTACCTGCCAGACAACTGACTACAGTTTTGAGGACAGTCCCAGAGGTTTCCAGTGGGACCCATCACCGCATCCCGAGCAACAAGATAGCAGGCTTACAGGAGGTAAATAATCTGCAATAATCGCAGTCTCCAAAACATTTCATAAGTATCACATTATACTCCTTTAAAGCTTGTAAGAAGTCAGGAAAGAGTGAAACTTTGTGGTCTCCATTTTAATCTGGTTCAGGCTTCACTGTAAAGAAATAGAGTGGGTATTTCTTTTTCCTATATATGTTTTCAAGAAACATTGTTTCTATTTTATATACCCAAGCCTATATATAGGCAAGTCTTCTTGCCTGAACAGAATAGTCTGTAGAACTCAGTGTTGTCAGGTTTGATTTTTTTCATTTTTAAACACAAAAATCACCACAGATGGCTCCCCCTGTAAGTATGGTTCATATCATTGTGTAAATTTGAAAATTACAAATACCACCTCAGGGTGTTAGACAGCCTTCTCTCTCATCTGTCCTGAAAAATACATTTTGTAAGAGTCCAGAAACATCTCAGTTATTTAATGCTTTTGGTCCCTAAACAATAGTGATTGATTTTGTTTGGTCTGGCAAACACAAATTATCCCATAATCATTTTATCCTGCTTCCATTGACTTGTTTGCATTTTAAGAAGAAAATGCAGTGATTGCCATGAAAAATGGGAAGGGCTGGAGGCAAATAAAAGATTTCTCTGCTGCTGAAAAATGCATCTTTGTCTACACAGACTAGGTTTGAATCTTCTATGAAAGCAAAATTAATTTAAAAATAAAAGGGCACTTTCCTTTAGACTTGCCTTTCAACTCTCCAGGGCTTTATTTCCTCATTTTTCCTGCCTTATGACAAAAAACACCCCACACAGACAACAGTGATGCTTGTTTCTTTTTTTAAGATGTAAAATTATTTGAGAAGATGAAAAACGAACCTAGAATTCAAACCTTCAGACTCTGAAAAGAAGGCTTGATTGCAATAACATGAACAAGAGTAAAAGCGTTCGGGCAAGGGCAAGGTACACAGAAGTGTCTACATTCTCAGGTGGCAGGTTGGTGTGCTTTGCCAAGAGGCTCAGGAATTGAAAGACCAGGTCAAGACAAACATCTGGCTGTAGAACCTTATCAGGGACTGTTGTTTTCTTCTCTACCATACAACATATGCATCCTCTGGGAGCACAAAGGAAGTTTTCAAAATTAACTGCTACCTATTGCAGTGAATTAGGGCATTGCAAACAGCTCTGATGACTTCTACTCTCCCTGTACTATAGTATAACCATGCCTTCAACTTCTGCATTACACAGCTTTAGTCTGCTATATGGATTAGGAAGTCATTCGTAGCCTGCAGTGTTACAGTAAGTGCTTTCAGCTACAACCAGCTGATGGGGAACATGGCCTCTCAGACTAATGTTTTTTGGATGGAAGGAAAATCCATGGTGAACCCTCATCAGGGGAAGACTTCCTAATGAAAGTCCAACTCTCAGCCCACTTTCCTGAATACATCACTTTCCAAATGTGTAGAAAGTGCAACTAAGAGTAAAAAAAAAAATAAGTGTGCACAGTTTTTGTTCTAGGTTGAAAATTCAGTTAGAAAGAAAATCCAGGAGGAAGAAAAAGGGGGGGGCGGGGGGGGGCAGGATAAGGAAAAAGAGAAAGATTGAAAAATAGCAAGCATGACTGTTACATGTCACTACTACCCTTTAGAAGATGAATGGGATTGAAAGAAAACAAAAAAAATAATCAAAACCACAACATTAAATCTATAGGAAAGTACAAATAAATTTTAAAAAGGAAAAAATAGAGAAGCATAGCAAACAGAAGGCCCAGGGAAGACAAAAAAATGCATGTTGATCCTGTATGGGTTAATAGACCTAGATGTCAACATTTGACATTTACTGTTGAGTGACAGAATAACCAACAAGGGATAGTAAGGTGTCTGCAGAAAGAAGATGGCCTGTCTTGAAACCATGGTATTCTCAAAATCATGAGCTGAAAACATTGGAATGAAAATAAAACAGATTTCTGCCTTTTTTCTTCCAAAAAATCACTCTCATAATTGCACATCACAGATAAGCTGTTCCTTAAAAAAAATGTTTTGTTTTGCCTTTTGGTTTTTTTTTTTTAGGGATTACTAAAGGTGGAAACATTTCCTGTGTTCACCTAAACTCCCCTTCTGTGTGAGCACCTGAAACCAGATTCTGCAGTTGCCTTGGATATGAGTGGAGAAATAATCACAGGAAAACACCAGGACAATATGAAAAAGTTGAGAACATGTTAAGAGACAGCACATGGAAGACTCCTGTGGACCAACAGGCTCCTGAGAGTAGCAGTCCTGATGAATTCATGAGAACAAATTAAAACACCAAAACTTGGCGAGATCTGGACAAGACCATCAGCCTACACTAACATCAGCAGCAGGCTGATGTGTCCTGCATCATTCAGAATGAAGTGTCTGCACAGACAGGAACATACAGAGTAAAGCAGAGGGTATTTGAGCAAAGAGCCAGGGAGCTGCAAGGTATTGTTACAACTCAGCTGAACATTTAAGTCAATGTGATGTGCAAATAGCTTTTTACTTTTAATAACGGCTTTATGCTATTAATAGTAGCTTAACAAAAGGTGTTGCAATAATATTTCTTCTGATCTACATCTTCACTGCAAGTAAAGTCCCCTACTAGGGAAAAAGGGAATTTCCAACACTGATATTAAATCCAGTCCAAGATATTACTAGATCTTGATACCTTTATAGTTCTCCAATTTCCTGTCAGCAAGATAACCCACACAGCACTTCTCTGAAGCAGAGAGGATATGCTTGCACTCACTGCTATTAATACATCATATTTAAGAAGCTTCAGTCAAAAGCAGAAGTAGCCATTTACAAGGAATTATTGGGTCTCAGCTCTAGAAGACACAAGTTGGAGGGAAGCAAAACTTTAAGTGCAATAAATCTATCTTTAATGTCAATAAAAAAACCTCACTGCTGCGGTCAACAATATTTTGGAGAACTTTTAGGAGGTTCAGAAGCAAAACACTCCCTGGAAGTTCCATTAAATGTACGTCAAGTCAGCAGTTTTGAAAGGCTCTATTTGGGCAAAATAGCAAACAGCTATGGTCTACCAGATTCTGAGCAATTCAGCCCAACAGTAATTCAGCAGCTGCTGTGGTTTCAGCCAGCCCAATTCAAGCCGAGTCCCCTGAACTTTCCTCATCCCCCTCCAGCCAAACTCAGGACTCCAGGACAGTCAGAGCACAGACACGCTCCCCACACACTCTCTTTAGTTGTTATATTTTTCAGCTTCTTAGACTATACAGTCAGCTACTAAGGAAAGGACACATAACCCAGTGTTGAGGAAGGATCATATAGCTGCAACACAAAACTAACCCCTCACTATAACAAGTCATCTTCAAAAAAAGAAAAATCAGAAATTTTTTTTTGGGCTTTTCACTCCAATTTATATAGATCTCTCTTCTCTTGTCATCCAACTTTTAATTACCACAGTACTACACTTTTGTTATTACAAATATCTAGAAACAAGCAGTTTCACTGTAATACACTCTTAAGAGCAGGGGAGTCTCAGCTTGAGATCTCCTCCTTTCCAATGCCTTTGAGGTAACAGGCAAGTTTGAAGAAGGAGCATCAGAAGAAACAGAAGTATCTTCAGTGATGATACTTTAATAAGTTCGCTGCCTCTATATCTATGAAACACTGAAGTCACATATCAAGGCTCAAATTGGAGTTCATTAGGTAGGAGGAATCCAAGAGCACTTTAGAATCCTGAGAGTGTACCATTAGCCTCCTTTTAGCATTAGGATAAAAGTTGACAGTGCAATTAATCTTTCACTAAAATGGAAGCTTCAGAAGAAATGCATCAAAACACAGAAACATTTTGTATTGTTTCTTAAACTCAAATATTTTAGTGTTCAAATTAAATTACTTGTATTAGCCTACTGAAATGAAGCAAAGTGAAAGCTGATCTAACACTCGTCTATATTTCATATAGTATTTGCTGAGAGTATGACTTTTTTTAAGCATATTTCCTGTGATATGATGGCATAGTCATCTTACCCCTATCATACACCAAGCAGTAACAGCCTGGGCAAATGGAAGCTGTGGGCTCCAGAAAATACTTCCATGACACAGGGCAGTAGAATTATTAAATAAAATTCAATTTTTTAGTCAACTGAAAATGCTTATAAACTAATAGGCTAACAGAGAGGAATTGATAGATCTGTAGATCTTAAAAAAAAACCCACTAAATAAACCGAAACACACAGCTAACCAATTCACACACAAATACCAGATGCATTCTGCTCTCCCCTTTCTTCAAGTTTTCCACAGAAAAAGCCCCAATGTAATAACAGAATGAAGAAACTCCTATCTCTTTCTCTTTTTAGATCACATTTTGCCATTCCTCAAAATATCAAGAAGTCTATTTAGAACAGTATACACATACACACACCAATAAAACTCATCAAGCATTACAGCAAGTCAACAACTCTTCAAGCAGGCAATGTAATGAAACTACCACAACACCTACATTAGGCTTTAAAACCCATTGGACTCTGTGGTGCTTCTACACGAGATACACCAACCCACACTTGGTGGGTCTGCCTTTGCTAACTCAACATAAAGAAATGGCAGTAAACGAGATGCCATGAGAACACACAGTGCCTCAGACCACAAAGCTGAGCTCTATTTGACACATGGTTTCCCATTGATAGGGTGTGATGAAGAGATAAGAACCTCTATTTCATTTCATTCACAGCTTGTAAGAAAGTGGCCCAAATGAAAGTAACAGGAGACAAGAAACTTTTCATAAATGGTTTTCAGTCCTGCTAATGACAACTATATTCCTGTCTCTCTGTCTCTCCTGGCTTGAGGACAGGCATATCCAGCCTACAAAGTGTCATTTGGATATTCACCAAAGAGAAAAAGAAAAAAAAAAAATTCAAGATCAACCCCTGTCAACAGGGCACCAAACATCTGAGCTGTGTCTCAGGATAGCAGTGACCTTCTGCCTCCCAAGCTCTCTTATGCACATCCACCATCAGTAGTGTATTTGACAAAACCAGCCCATGGAAGACACCTGCTCTCATCAGATTAAATCTAATGAAATTACACAACCTGATCCAAAGCAAAATTAGCAAACTGAAGTCCAAGACTTGCTTCGCTCTCTGGAGCTAGTTATTAAGTTTGCCCAGGAGTTCACCATTATTAATTTATTATTTGAAGCCCCCTCAGTCATATCCAGAGGAACAGATCATTGGTAGCCCTTCCCTCTCACCACCAGCAGGACTGAGACCTACCCAAAATTACCCTTTTTTTTTTAAAAAAAAAAAGTGTCCATGAAAGTCACAGCCCTTTCTCATGAAGGAAAGGCTGCAAAGGGGAAAGCTGAATGTCTGCCAACTTCATTCTGTGTCAGTGTGAATCTTGTAACTACATGTGACTTGCCCACAATTTAAACTGATAAATGTCATCTGAGAGCTTAGTTTTAAGTCAGCAGCACACAGCTAAACCCTGACAGGAGCAAACAGACAGCAAATGCTGCTGCTTAATAAGGAGCTGTTAGCAGCTGGACAGTATAGAAGTTTCAGAAAGTCTAAATGAGTGGTATTCCAGTTGTGATTGCTCCACTGCAAGCAGAGAGAGTCCTTCCCTTGCCCTGAACTTCTCATTTAGTATCACATCCCACAAGCTGTTCTGATGAGAAGTGCCACAGACACTACAGGGGGCTACTGAGCATTTCATTTAAGTTTATTAGAAATAAAATAGAAATAGATTGAAGCCCACTGCAATCAAGCAGTCACCTCCATTCTCCGAGTTCCTCAATTGCATCTGAGCAGGTCAGCAAATATCTTGGCAGAGCACAGAGTCTGGAAAGACAGAACCCCAGGGCCTATCAACTGAATTATTCACAATTTGCCTGGGAAGGCCCTGAACACAATACTTCTCAACACATACATTTTCTCAAGATGACAAAGGTTATTTATGTTTCATTTTGCATGCTGCAAAAAGTTACCACTGGCCCACAGAGGCAAAATAAAGCAAATACTCTGCACTCCTGGAACGGAAACTGCATTTTCACAATGGCATCAGCCTCAGAAGACCCTATGGTTTCTTGTATCCACCATCCTCCTCTATTTGTGTTCTGATGACAAAACATGTCTGATGTTTCAAGGATGTTCCTTAGAGCACACAGAGGAGGATCAAAACAGCTTGCAACTTCATAGCTACACAATTGTAAAGATCTGCAGGAAAAATAACATACTTGGGAAGGACTTTAAGAGCAATTGTACATCTACCTGGCAATTTAAGAAGTGTATTTAAAGCCACTGATACCAAATTATTGGCTAGCCTGCTGCTGCAGCTTGCTGTGGGTGAGCTGCTGTCTTGTCATCTAAGATGAATTCCTCACTCTTAAGCCAAAAAGCACAAAAACAGTGAAAGGGACTGACAAATCCAGAAGCAGTTTCCCCTGGTGTGGTGCTGCAAGAGTTACAGCCTCTCACCTTTGCACCTAAGTGCAATTGTCCTGTTGACTCATGGAAGGTCACCTACTACTAGTAGACACAACATGTCAAGTATTTTTAGGTATATGTAGTTAAAAATCTACATTAAAATTAAGAACTTTTCTGTTGAGCATGATTTATTCATTTATTTTTAATTCTTAAATAACTGAGGGCATTTGTTCATACTTTCTAGCAAACTACCACATCAGCACAAGGATAAAGAAAATACCTATATTTACCCACAGCATAAAATACAGACATTTTAGTTCCCTTATGATTTATGAAAGGATTCAGCCATGAAAGAGAAAAAAAGAAAGCTAAACAAATACAACACTTGAAAAGATACAATCTCAAAATTAAAGAGAACAGAGGGGCAAGCTGCTGTGACCCACAGCAGTTGTCACTGATCTAAGACTCCAAGGGTTTAGCAAAGTGGAAAGTGGCAGAGCAAATTTCTGGTTACTGGTGATAACACAGGGGAACATACTGCCAAATCACGTATTTTGCAGTGTTATTCTAATAAATAGACAATAAAAAGCAGTGAAATGATCAGGTGGGACTGAATCTCATCTGCAAACGCGCATTTCCTCAGTCTATCTTCCTCAAAAAGGATAGTAGGGAGCTGTATCATGGAAGAAAAGGCCACCAAAGACTATTAAATACAAAGATACAATATACTCCAGCTCAGAAAGTCCCTAAACTGCAGATTGCCAGAAGCTGGAAGAGTACATCAGAGCTGCAGGTTTGATGTGTTCCCACATTCTTCTCCTGACCATCTGATGCCAGCAGCTGCTGAGGCTGAGCAGTGGTGGCCAGGCAGACCTTTGTTCTGCCCTGACTGCTCTCACTTACCAGATTGGCAGAAGGTTCAGGTTATGAGATGTACCTCCCAGGTCCCCAAAACTTCATACGGAGGTGAGGAAGAGGATAAAGATGCTTTTACAAAATGAATTAGAAGTAAAGGGACCATAACAGTTCATAAAAGGTCATAACAGCGGTTATGATCAAAATACACCATAGAGTACAGTAGACAAGAAAAATTTTAGTAAAGTATTTCACAAAAAAGTTTTTTACTACAATACATGTGTCCTTCCACAGGGAAGGAACCTGAACAAGATACAATCCTTTCAAAGAAAAGGATATTAACATGGAAATACCTGCCTGGGGGACACCAGAGACATCTCTAATACAGTTAATACCCACATTAATATTAGCCTTGGTTACTCACGCAAGCAATATAAAAGCAAACCTGTTTCAATGAAGTTCTTACTGAGAATTCAGATGGGAAAAGATTTATTGTGAACCCACAGCTGTTGTGGTCTTGTAGAAGTACACACCACAGGTGTACTGCTATTTATCCAGCTCAGGATGAGCTGTTCTCATAAGGATTTAAGATATTTCTGGATATTTTTCTTAGCATGAAGAAGAATCTGGTCTGTGCAAAGCAAATAGCTAGGAAAAGCAACCTGTGCATGAAAAGCTTCTGATAGCAAGGAAATGATATACCGGGGTACTCAGCTCTCAGCTTCGCTTCCACCAAGTGCTCTCAGTAGACTTTGATTCAAGCTCCAGGAAAATCTTTCAGTCTCTCACCAGTCACTGGATAACATATTAAGGAGGATAAAGAAAAAGAAAATAATTCTTCAATTCTCTTCCCTAAGCATCTCTTCATAAGTGGGGAGAACAGTGCTTCAGTGCTGTAAGTGAGCAAGAGCTTCTCCAAGCCTAGAGCTGCCAAGTGATGTATGGAAGAGAAATTTTAAGATTTCCATGAAATTGTTTCTTATTTACCACTTAAATGCACATTTTCTACTTTAAGCTGCAGTTTCTGCTGCTAGCTAGAGACTGCATACATGCACCAGGAATGAAACACTATTCCCCTTTCAATAATGTCCAAACCAGGATTCGATTATAATGACATCTCCCATGTGGATAAGAGAAAAGCAGTATTCTGCCTAGTAATATCCAGTTTCCATAGAGCTGCAGACACAAGAAACCTGAATTATTATTAGTGTTTCTATAACTCAGGCCAATAAGTATTCATCATTAACTACTGCCCTGAGTAATTGCCCACCACAACCTCTGCTGCTGTGAGCAAAGTACAATCCACCCTAAAGAAATAATACAGCTGCTAGCTTTAAGATAAATAGAATTTAAAGTAGAAAAAAAAAAATCACACACCACACATACAGAAATAAATAACTATTCTCTTTCCTCACCCTCCCTCCCCCCTCCCCATTTTATCTGGCAATAAAAAAAAATAATAATAGTATGTACAACAGGAAAGCACATTCATTCTTTCAGAAAATGGAATGGAAATAGGTCATCATCCATAGGGGAGAAAAATCATACCAGGCAAATTCCTTGCTATTTCTAAGACAGGGCTCAGTACTGATGGACTTGCACTCTCATACAACAACCAGTACTGGAAATTGAGTTTTCTGCAGTCATAGGCAATGAGTTCAGAAAAACTCTACTGCTTGCAAGGTACGATTGAAAAAGTCCTTTCTGAATGTGGAATACCAAAGCAACTCAGTACAGCTCTGTCCTCTTCCAGACTCAGCATGGTTTGAATCAGACCTACACAACTACCTGAACTCAAGGGTAATTTCATCATTTTGTTAATTCCTAGGGAAAGTAGGAACTGTGAAAATATTACTGACAACTTGGAGTCATCCATCACTGGGAAGGGCTAGCAGCCCGCACAAGTAGTAAAAAGAAAAATTAAAAAATTATTCAGAGAAAATCCTGTCTGCTATAATTAAAGTAACTTGAGTCACAGCTACTGGATGGGAGAGGAGGGAGAAACTACTGCAGAAAAAAAGTGACTGATGATGATGCATGTGTCCAGCTCATCCTCACAAAGTAAGCAGCAAGAGGCCAATACCGTTCTGGAAAGCAGATAAAGGAGCATTATATCACTAGATGCTCAGAGGAAAAAAGTTCTTTGCACCAAATGCAGTCAATTGATGCTGAACCTCTATTGATCGGAGCAGCTATGAAATGCTTCAAGTGCAAGTGTAACACTGAGACATCCTGGCAGTCACCCTTTTAAATGAATCCGCACAAGAGTATAGTAAGGTGCAGCCTAGTCTTGCACAGGTGTTACAGCCAGATCCTGCAGAAATGGGTACGACAGAAAACATGCAGTAATGGCAGCCTCCTTGGAGCAGAGTATTGTGGGAACTGGAGAATCAAACTGACAAAGCTGTATCAAAGATCACAGCAACCTATCCAGGTGTAGAAGTTTTGACAGGTTTTTAATCTGATTTTTCTCTGCAAGAATTTTGTTATTGTTTTTAAAAAAAAGTTTTGTTTCTAGAAGGCTTGCTGGCACAGTTCTGCTCTCTTGTTGAGACACAACTTGTTTATTTACCTAATTTTCATCTCTTCTGCCCATCTACTTGGGTTTTGTCTACACAAAAAGAGGAGACTGATCCACACCTAGGTCTTATCTCAACTTAGAGCCTAAATATTTGTCAAGGAATATACTAGTAAGCAGGAATTGAGAAACATTCCTTGATCCCACACATTAGAATCAACTTATATTTGTTACTGATCACACATTCATGCATATATATGCAAAACGCCAAATCCAGCAACATCGAAACTCAAGTTCAGCTGATAACAGGGTACTGAGGGTGGAGAACAGCAGGTTTCCATCCCAGGAGAAATCCAGTGCTCTTGGAAATACTAAAGCAGAGCAGGTAATGCAACCGAATCAGTGTTGGGCAACCAAAGAAATACCAGTGAATCTGAATAGGTAAAGTTCTACAGCCAACTGAAAAATGCTAGATCAGAAACTCATTTGACAACAACTTCTTAATCAATAAGCCTTTCCAGTCAAATTTTTGACTAATAAATACTTTTATATGCATGCTGAATGACTACAAACACCAAGACAAACAAAATAAACCAAGTATAGGTCATTGTTAGTGAAAAGTTTCCACTTCATACATTTTATATAATCCTTGTGATTTACTGGAAGGTACAAGGTGTTTCCTTGCAGAAAGGTTTCCTGCATCTTCAAAGCTCAAAAGAATTTCACTAAATTGTTATAATCTCAAAAGCTCAAGGCCATCTTGATCACTATAGTCAAGACCTTAAAAATTCAATTACTGTTAGTAAGGGCAATTGACTGTAATAGGATGAAGTTTGTTGTTTTATTGTGTTTAAATTGAAACTTCCTTTGACCTCAGTAGAAAGGTAGAGAAGTGGAAGTATTCATGACTGACTCAAATTCCAGCAGAACTTCACCTGCAGATGGCTGAATGATCTCTAGAGCCACAGTAACTCAGACTGAGACACTTAACTAATTTCCCCCACTTTCCAATACTTCAAAGGTAACCTTAAAAATTCCTGGTGGGGAGCCAGCAGCTCAAGAATGAGAGCGACTCTGCCATAGGTAATGGGCCACTGGGGGATTCAAAGAGCAAAGGGAAGAAAAAAAAGAGCAAGAGGGGGAAAAAAAAAGACTTTTTTTTTAAATTGTAAATGCAGGAGAAATATAAAGAAAGATGTCAGGAATGTGGGAAAAGCTATGCTCTTGCAATGAACCTCCATATAAAAGCCAAGAGGAAGATACTTGAAATATTAATTAAATATCAGTTCTTCCCTTCTGCAGTTAGCTTTTCAGAAGGCTGCCGAGTTGAGGAAGGGGGGAGAGGATGCTTTGGTGAAAAAAGTTAAGTGTCCTTTTATCTACGTTAAATTTTGGAGTTTAGCAGCAAAACTTCACTGACACTTGAATCCCATTGTTTCTTCGTGGGAACTGCCAATAAAGGATCAAACCCAGTTTCTAATGTGTAAAACAAACAGCATATTTGCATTTAAAAGATTGAAGTACTTGAGGCATTTTTGTACGATATAAAGGAAAAAAGAACTTAACATCTCATACTCTTGGCAGTTTTGTTATTTCTACCAGCAATTTAGCAGTGATTATGAGTGAAGGCTGTATCTGAAGAGTTTAAGATACACATAGAGACACACACAAATTGCTTTAAGTTTAGCACCATGATCTATGGGGCCAAAACAAAGAGGATGAACAGTGTACATGGGAGTGTAGTACAGGAGTGGTGGAATAAGCATCAGATCCCTCCACATGTGAAAAAGATCTGATGCCATGAAATATAAACGGCTTCAGGAAAAGTTGAATTTGAAAATAAGTTACAGACAGAAATAGCATTTAAAAAAAAATGTTCATGCAGAACACTGGTCTGCATTCACTACATAATGAGGACAGGCAGACACTGCCAAAATGAGCTCCAGAATAAAAACTGAAGATAGAACATTGATAGAGGAAGGAAGCAAACTTACAGCTACCCAAAGATATGAAACCCATGCATTATTCCTCTACTGCATTTACCTTTCACTTGAAACAGGAAAGTGCAGCCTTGTGGTTTTTAGCACTTTCCTATATGCAATTTTTTATTTTCTACTGATTTTGTGTTGTAATCATACTTTGTGTGAAACAGCATATAATAGAAAATAATATGTATCTCCTATTTACTGCCCCAAATTAGATTTCTGTGCCATTTCTTTTGATAGACCAGTTCTATTTCATCCCATCGATATTTTAACTTATCTGCTCTCACTCTCCATTTTGTTTTAAGGAGAAACTCATCCTTATGCAGGAAAGCCAGCATATGATATATCCAACATTAAAAGCACACTGAAGCTTTATTTGGAGACCACAGTTCACAGCACACAGATGAATTTCACCCTCAAACACTGGAGATTTCTGGCCAAATAAGGGAGAATACAGCATGCCACTATTCAACATGGTTTTGTCAAAACAGAATCAATGCTTCATTTCTGAAGTGATTTGTGGCCATATCCAATTCCTGGCTTTCCATACCACTTGAGATTTCTCAAACAGCAGAACAGCTGAGGTTATGATATTGTCTATCAGGCAGCTCCTGTCACAGAGTCAAAGGTGCTGGCAATATAGTCAATGAAAGCCTCTTTTACAAGACCCTTTTTCAGGAATAAAAGAAATACATATATATACAGACAGCTTTATAGCTCCAAACTTTTATGTCATGTAAATTAGGATATAATCATCTACCAATTATTTGCTTTCACAAACACAACATATCTACTTTTTACACTTAACCCTCAGAACCTGATTCTAAAATTTAACTCTTTAGGTAAATACAGGGGATTTCGTCTTTATACACAGAAATCTTATTTAAAGTTACAGAGGAATATCTACATCAACTACCTCCCTAAAAGTAACTGTTATCAGAGCAGGAATTAGACACTTTCCTTCAGCCTAAAAATATTTGGAGCAGAGTAGTGAACAAGGCTACCCAAGAACATTTCATATGCTGTCAGAAGGCCCCTTCCCTGGAGGCATTCAAGGCAAGACTCAAAGAGGCCCTGGGCAACCTGGTTTAGTTAGGGGTGTCCCTGCTGACTGCAGGAAAGTTGGACTAGCTGACTTTTGGAGGCCCCCTCCAGCCAAGACCATTCTATGATTCTATAAGTCCATATTTTTGAAGTTATTTAGAATAATTTAATAGTTTGGGTTGGAAGGAACCTTTAAAGATCACCTAGTCCAATCCTCCCTGCAATGATCAGGGATATGTTCAGCTAGATCAGGTTGCTCAGAGCCCCATCCAACCTGACTTTGAATGTTTCCAGGGATGGGGTACCTACCACCTCTCAGGTAAATCTCTTCCAGTGTTTCATTACCCTCACGGTAAAAGAGTTCTTCCCTCTCTCTTGTCTTAATCTTCCCTCTTTTAGTTAAATCCATTACCCCTTGTCCTATCACAACAAGCTCTGATAAAATAAAAAATATCTGTCCCCATTTTCCTTGTAGGTCTCTTTTAAATACTGAAAGGCTGCAGTAAGATCTCATTGGAGCTCTCTTCTCCAGGCTGAACAATCCCAACTGTCTCAGTCTGTCCCCAGAAAAGTGCTCTAGACTTCTGATCATTTTTGTGGTCCTCCTCTAGACCCAGTCCATTAGATCCATGTCTTTGCCATGCTGAGGGCTCCAGAGATGGACACAGTTCTCCAGGTGGGGTGTGACCAGAGCAGAATCATCTCCTTGGACCTTCTGGTCACCCACTGGTGAGGATGCAATCCAAGATATGGTTGGCTTTCCGGGCTGTGAGTGCACACTTCTGGTTTCTGTTCAGTTTTTCATCCACCAGTACCCCCAAGTCCTTCTTCACAGGGCTGCTCTCAATCACTTTATCTCCAGCCTCTATTAATACTCGGGTTACCCTGACCCGGGTGCAGGACAGTGCATGTCATGAGGTTCAAACAGGCCCTCTTCTTGGCCTTGTCCATGTCCCTCTGAATGGCATCCCAGGGAAGGGGGGTGCAGGGAGATTGGAACATTGACTTTTACTGTTATCAGAGATGACATTATCTGGCCTGGTCTTGTTTACCTCCTTGCTCAAAACCATTGCATCCATGGAGATATTACCCAAGGCCAAGCAGCAGCAAGCCTCTACATGGGGTACTGCAGGCTGCCCCCACCTCAGCCCTGCACCATATCCCAAATCCAACTCTCCCCTGAGACCTACACATCCACTGCTTCCCCTGTGACATCCTGAGTGATTCTTCAGACCATCTATGCTTACCTCACTCAGGAACACACTTAGATTTTCTACCTTTAAAAGGTATTTTTCTGTTTGAGTATACAGCAGTATTTCCGAGCCTTGCCAAGCTGTTTCATTTTTCTCCTCAACTCAAGAGGCAACACCTCTAATCATGATATGTGAACTGCAAACACAGTCTGCTATAACAAGACTGTACTAAGCTTCAGGCTTCTTAAGTAACTCCTTCCTCTTAAGTTATATTCAACTGCAAACACATCTTTCCCAGGTTTTTTTGTTTGTTTCATTTACACCTTTTTTTTTTCCACTTTCTCACTATTTTGGATCAAGATGTAGCTTGACATCTTCTCCCTTAGACCAGAAGGGGCATCTACAGACTTGCAAACTGAAAATGAACTTTATTACACTCAACAGGGAAAAGGCACCACAAGATTTATCATGAGTTTGTATTGGAGAGACTAATTGACAGCAGACCACACGCATTATATGGTTCTGATCTCACAATTCCCTCCACAGCTCTCCAACAACTTCTTCCTATTTTTCTTGAAAAGCAGAAAAAAGTCACTAAATGCAGCATCAAGTAGTCAAAAGGAGAGAACTATGCATTTATATGAACCAGCCTATTACAAATATCTGCGATAAACCAGAGCAATTTCATGCAATGCAATAATTTAATAGCTATGGCAGAAAATAGAAAGGAAGGGGTTCTTTAGTGTTTACAAGAGAATAATTGTTACTTAGTTTAAATGTAAAATGAGTGTAAATGCACACAGGTCAGAATTTACCAACCACATGCAACCATTAATTTTAGTGGCAGGAAGACACTGGGATTTGACCTCAGACATTTGAGTATAGTTTAGTTGTGTGTAGGAGGTTGGACAAATTCTGGATCATCTCTCACACCAGCCATACAGAGCGGTCACTTGCAACTACAGCCACCCTCGGTGATCCTCGGGCATCCAACCAGTCCCAGAGGGTGGCCTAAGCATGTTCCTCTCTGTTTCTGCTGAGGACATGAAGTGCACACAAGACAGAAGGCTGAAAAGTCTAACTACTGTCCAGCCAACATTAAAGACTCTTTTCTGGTGGGCTGGGGGTTCCAGGTGGGGTGGCTGTTTCTGTTTGAGGGGTTTTTGTGGTCGTGTTTGGGGGCTGTTTTGCCACTTAAAGAAAAAAAAAGCCACACAACCACAAAAAAACCCAACTCTTTTCCCTAAGAACAGAAGATGCATTAACATGCCAGTTTTCTGCAGAGATCAGGACATTCTCAACATCTAGAATTTTAATGTAATTTAGTTTAATCCGTAACTCAAAGAAGAGGGTGGGGAGAGCAAAGATTATAGGTAAGGAAACATACTGAACACAAGCATGCAGTACTGACACAGTATGGCTTCTCTCTTTTTTTTTAAGCAAATTGAGCTGATTATTTGCCAACTAAATCATCTATAGTGATATCGCAAATAGAGTACATCCCTCACAAAAACACTTTAGATAGAATAAAGTAATTACAAGTCATCTGCATCATCTGCATTGCTAACAAAGAGGAAAACCAGGAAAAAAAAGTTCAATTGCATGGGATTTTGATAATTCAAAATTACCAAAAAAACTAATGTGATTGTAATACACATTTAGTTTGTAGCACTTGTTGTTCCACGTTAACATTACACTTCCAGGAAGGCTAACTTTACACAGATACAGGGTGGATGTAAATATTTACAATGCTGTAGTAAATACACAATACTATTTCCATTACCACCTGCTGGGAGTGACATATTATATGGAGGAAGGACACCTCATCCATGTAAGCCTGCAGAATACTCATATTGCGAGATGAGCCAAGTAAGGCTTTGTTATTACTTAGTCCAAACTGATACAGCCTGATACAACTGATCACTTGGCTTCTAGAAGGACCTGGAACTTGTTTTTCACTGCCAACAACTTCCTGAAAGGTCTGAGAGATACTCCCACAGCCTGCAGTTATTATGCACAGGGTCTCACTAACACAATGTCAGAGACAGAAGTATTGCAGCAGAACCAAACCTTATTGACATCAGTCTTCTATTGAAATGGTTCATCAAAGCACATCACTGTGGCTGTAATCATCAGGGTGTAAACTAGCCAATTTCTCATGCATCAAGTGAGAATTGGTGCCACCATGGTTGCCTGGAGGGACTCGGTCACACAGACAGACAACCCAATACTAAATCACCTCACAACAAATGATGGCCTTCCAGGGATGACACATTTAAAGTGAGGAACATTTGCTGTCAAGACAGCAAGAGCAATGACCAAAAACACATGCTGTACAAGTACTCTGTCATTAACTGCCAAAAAGCCTATGTAAAGCCTAAGAGGCCATGTGGCTTTAAATTCAAAACAGCAAGGAGGGTGCAAAGGGCTGGAGAAGTTTCAACATGAGATCTCTTGAAAGGGAATGAAAAGAGAGCACAAGAACCACATTGACTATTATTAACTGGTCTTTGGGAAAAGTGCACTGTATTACAAAAAACAATATTTAGGATAGTCCTTTTTTCTAATAGTTTTCCTCCTCTGCATTTGTCACCAATATGATCATACTTAGAATGACAGCACAGAAAGATGTGGGTTTATTGATTCTCAGCACCGTGAAACATCAATGCCATTCATGTGTTTTATCCTGGATTGAAGTGATGCGAGTCATAGTAAACCACTTAACATATTTTATGTGGAGAGCAATTTAAAAAAAACCAAAAACACCACAGAAATTCTTTAAGGACTAAAAGGCCCTACATGAAGTTTGAGTTTTAGGCTATTCCCACCAACAGGTGGTGCCTCCAGGAAGCATTTAACTACTTATACAGCCATAATGGCAAAGCCCATCCTATTCTTTAAAGTATTTTCCAACACCTCCCACACAGAATATACCAAACAGAACAGCAATAACCAAAGAGCACAGGAGAAGATGAAAAGACCTCCTGTTCACCCCTTGGGTACGAGGGAATGCTGCAAAATATCATTTTTTTAAGAGTGCTCTGCACCTCCATGCAAATGAGGACAACTGCAACAGCCATAATGCCACCACTCAGTACAGCAGCACATCCAAGTGTTCAAGCACTTTTTGCCAAACTATTTAAAAAGGGAATTTTACTATAAAGATACTACTGTATTAGCCATTATTTAACAAAAAAACCCAATACAATCAGGAACACCTGTGGCTGGTTACACTGTATTTGAAGGCACCCAAAGTAGAGAAACCAATAAATTAAGTGCTAGCTGCCGGAAGCTGTCATTTTTTCCCCTCACAGTAAAGATACTTGTAAGCCTTACAGACTTCAGTGTGAATTTGATTTGCCATAATTTTGTTCAATAAAACAGGAATGCCAGCCATATAAGTAGACGGGACAGATACAGAAGAAAGCACTAATAGCACTTAATCTCAGCATTGTCTTAAACTGTCAGACTTTATTTCAAATGTCATGTATCTTGTGCCACTTAATATTTCACAGCAACTTTTTACATTTCAGCACCTGTCATAAACAGTATTGGTAAAAAGCCAACTGAAAACTAATTTTACCCTTCTCTGCTGCAGCATGTATTTGATATGCAGCCCTTGGTCAGTGTGGCTCTTCTCATTTGGATCAGATTGAGCAAAGCATACCTTTTAACAATTTGCTTAATCTAAAATTGATCTAAAATACATCTGTCAGACAAGCAGAGATCCCGTATGGGGAAACACAACTGCAAAGGTTGATGATGTGTCTGAGTGTAGGTTGATTAGAAGAGGTTTTTTGTGTGCTCTCAACTTGAATAGTCTCTCTTCAGAGGTGTCTGTTCAAGCTATCTATTAGTCATGGTTAAATGAGCAACTTTTTCCAGTATACAGAAAACAGATACTCTTAAGTCATAGAAATTCTGTGTGTGCAATGTTTGACACCAAACACAGCAACAGAGATTATCCAGAGCTGAAAAAACCTGGCTGAAGTTGTGGAAGGAGAAAGGGAGGGTTTGCTCTTCAGTGGCCAGAGCAGGAATCTCACCTTCTTGGTTGAGACATCAGGACATTGCAGATGGTCCCTCCAGAAATAAACATCAAATTCTTCAAATCATGCTTTGGAAGCAGATTTTGCACCACTATGTTTTAATTGTAAGATTTAACACACAGTATATATCAGCTGCAGGGATTTCTGGTCACAGAGCTTTATATTTACTGTTTGCTTCAGTGATTTCAAAATATAATCAAAATCCTGGTCTACAAAATTTGAGAGCTGAAGTCCCAGAACATCTGTGCAACCTTTCTACTCTGTGTCCCCTTTATCAAGCTGATCTTCCAAGCGTGATACCGATGCCCCTCACCATATATGAAATAACACAGAGTGTTGCTTGACAGCTACCAAACAGTTACTGCAGAGTTTTCATGGTCCATAAAACAAAGTATGAGTAAGGGGAAAATAAATATGATGTACCAGGATTAAAAGGAAAAATAAAAATCATGTAGAAATGTAGCACAAAGAATTGGGGGGGGAAGCCAAACAAAGCCTACAGCTCTCCTTTTAAACAAGGATTTCAATTATTTTTTTCTTCACACTCGCACAGTTTTGGGAAAAATAGTCATAAATAGCATGTTGATTTATATTCCACATGAATAAAAATATTTCTCCATAGAAGTCTAAATTTCAAAGATACCCCAACTAGACAGAGAAAAATTCTAGGGAATTAAAGGGGCAATTTTGCATGCATTTATCATATGAAAGCATGCAGAACATGGAAACCATCAGTGATCATATACTATGGCAATATATGTCATTAATCATAATAATTAATGTAGCATTACCACATTTATTTTCTTATCTTGAGGTTATGGGAAAAGAGGTATTTGGGTGAAATCTACCACCCACACTCCCCAATGAAAACTCAGTTTTGTGAAATTATTTTCTCCTAGAGAAGAGCTCCTGTCACTGTCAAAATGAATAGGAGGCACTATAACTTCACAGTTACAGTGACTGAGGGGAAAAAAACAAAAAAGGAAAATAAGGAGTCTAGACTTCACACTGAAGTACAAGATTTATCCCGATAGACACTCTCTTAGTTTGCGCTGTCTTTATTTATTTGAAAATGCTAGCTGTAATGTCATAGTTAAAACAAAGTTTAGTTTTTCTTTCTTCCACCACACTATATTATACATAGTGTGTGCTGCCAATACTGAAGAATAAACACCAGAAAGAACTAAAAAAAAAGTTAAACAGTTAATTCTCAGAGGGGATGGTGGAAATTAAGCCAAACAACTAAGATGACATAGCTGATATTTTCCTGTTCATGCTTCCTAGAGGTAAATAACATAAAACCCAACTGAAATTTATGTGTTGGTTGTCGGTATAACCCAGAGCTAACAAAGTGCATTCATAGAATGGTTAGAGTTGGAAGGGACCTTAGAGATCATCTAGTTCCAACCCCCTACCATGTGCAGGGACACCTCCCACCAAACAGGTTGCTCAAAGCCCCATCCAGCCTGGCCTTGAACACCTCCAGGGATGGGGCACCTATGACTTCCCTGGGCAACCTGTTCCAGTGTCTCACCACCCTCACTGTAAAGAACTTCTCAGACCGACCAAATGTAAAGACAATGCTGGTGTGAGAAGTGGAGTGTTGTACTGTGTGGTGGCTCCTACTTTGTACTCCCTGTGACCACTTCAGCACAGTCATGGTTTGGGAAGGAGTTGGAGCAGTAATGGTGTTTGCATACTCTGGCACCCCTGAAAGTTCCAAAGCACAAATTTAAAGAGTTGCTTGGAAGGAGAGCAGAAGGTACCATAACGAAACTACAGACAGAGAAACTCACAGGCTACATGCATTTCAGAAGTGCAGTGTGATGAATGTTTACAGAAGTCTCAAATGCCCTTTTTCATAACTCTGTTTATAGCTCATCTGTGTGCACTAAGTCTTGACCAGAATTGGTCTTTGACACAGACTGTAAAACACAAATCTTAAAAGGACCCAATGGAAAATAAAAGTTAGTATCATGACAAAATGGATGATTTCTGATGTAATCTATTTCTACTCGTGCCTTCCATATAAAGGATATATGGAAAATATGTTTCCCATTATAGAAATTAAGAATTCTGCCTCAATAAAAGCACGTCAGGCTGCTATGATGTTGAAGTAAGAGCTTATTAGTATTATTGCTGTTGTGATTACTATAGCTGCTCCCAAATGAGCACGCAGTCCTCCTTTTTGAAGGAGATCTTCCTCAACAGCCTGTTTATTTGTCAAGCAGAGGGCCAGCTGTTAGTAGAGATGGTAGCAGCATCCCAGCAACGTACCAAAATATTAACGTGAAGACAAGATGAATCCTGGAAAGATGCCAGTGAATTATGTAGAGATAAATAGGTATTTTATCTGTTCCAGTTATTTTGACACCAACACAGCCTGATGACAGAGACATAAAAAAAAAAGTCATCTTTACAGCTAAAAACTTCCATGAGAGAGGAAGCTTGAATAGGAGAGGAAATACAAGTAATTTGTTTTCTGGGCTGTCAAGCCCTTTGTCTTGACCCAACAACAAACGTATTGATCTACTTCAAAGCACAAAGGGAACAGTAAATGTCATGATGGTATGACACAAGCCAGATTTAAAAAGAAAAAGAGAGAAAAAACAGCTTGTTTATACACTAACAATTGTGTGCTCTGGTGTTCCTCCTCCATCATTTCACACACATTCGCAAGGGAGATGTGACATACCTGCCCCATGTGGCAGTGCTTTCTTGGGTGTCACTCAGAATTCCCTCTCCTGTGTCCCATGAGCCCTCCTGCCCCTCCTTCCTCAAGGAGGACAGCACTAAGTGCAGCTCACCATTCACCCAGGCAAGGGAATTTCTCAGCCTTATTATTTGGAGGACAAATGCCTTGAGGAAGTGATGGTGTATGCCATGAGCTCAGCCACAGCTCCAGGGCTAAGAGCCTACACATTCAGCTCAATTCTTTCTGCTGGATATCTCCCAGCAATGAGGGTACCATGTTTTCTCTGCACTGACAAATGGCCGAGCAATACATCCACTTCATTTCCATTCCCCATCCCTCAGGACTCTGATACCCAACTTTCAGTGAAACCCAGATGTCTTTTTCCATCAGGCTTCCCTGCCACACAGACAGCTTGGCCAACATCCTCACACCACCTGCCAGTATTGCAGTGTTAGCCTTCCTAGACCTTCCCCAGGACCATCTTCCTGAATAAAACTGGGGTAACTGCTGCATCAAACCCACCAGAAACAGTCTTGTTATTTAAGACTACTCATATTTTCCTTCCCCATTGAAAAAAAAATGTATTAGACTGTTTCTTTATCTAACCTGCCCAACATGTAAGGATGGTTCCCACCCTGTCCAGTGGCCTGGGAGTTGTCCCTTGCCACATTTAAGACCTAGCAGATGTGACCAGAGAAAAGTCCTCCATTGGGCAGACCAGTTTCCAGCAGCAACAGTACCTGATGTGAAGCTGCGATTCAACACAGTTCAGAGAGCAAACTGGGAAAGTAAACAGTTGATGGTCCCAGAACTGGACTCAGTGACCTTTTTCAGCATTTAACATACAATCAGTGGGTTCAAGTCACAAATATATTAAAATGTCAAATCTTCAGAACCCTACAAGAGGCTGAGATGGAATTGCAAGAATCAGACTTAGTGACAAAAATCTAAATTAGGAGTCACATTAGGGGTACTTGATCCCCACACACATCTATTTCCTAACAGCATGTAGGGTCCACAAGTAATACCACAAAAGCCTCCACATGGTCCATCCTTAAAAGTCATGTAATATACTTTTTCAGTAAATACTCAGGTGACCAGTGTCAGAAAAACTGAGTTTAAGAAGAACTGAGTTATTTTGCATATTAACATAACTCCACAAACAATATTAGCTAAACTCAGTGATTCTAGAGCTGATTACAGCAACCAGAGTTGTAATCATTATAATAATATTTTTTTTTTAACTTTTGATTGTCTTTTAGTATTTAAGAGCAATTCACCTTGCCTGAAGAAATATCAAGAAGTTGAACTAGGATTTCATGTGGATCACCTGGCATTTTTGCTCTAAGAATTGTATTGGAAAAGAATGAAGTTAAATAAAAAGAGAGATGTTTTACTCTGCAGTTGTTTTAGATCAGTCCAAGTTTGATTCATTAAGGATCCTGAAAAGTTCCTTTCTCATTTCAGCCTGACTCATCCCCCTGCCCAATTATTGTTTTGACTGTGAAACAAAGGTATATTTCCCAGCTGTATTAATCAGATATTGGGGATATTCCATTACTATGGCACAGCTATACAGACGGTCCTCAGGTTCTTTTAATAGAAGTGAAGTTAAATCAATACCAAGCAAATTTCCCAGAAGTCAAATTCCCCAGAATTACTATGAGAATGGATGAAAAAGCATTATACCAGGTAATGCTGCAAAACACTAGGGCATCTGAGCCAAAAGGTATGTTTTCCATACCTGTTAGAGTTGCTCCCTTGAGCAGATGGGCAACTGCAAGCCTGAAGCTTTCAGAGGTAAGCAGACAAAGAAAGGCGATAAAAGAACCTATTTTTTTCCCCATACCAGTTTAATCTTTTCTCTGAGACCAGTGGAGACATCTGGACTAGCAGGTTGGATGTTACAGTGCCCATCATTAAACCCTGGACAATCTGCTGGATTGACTATTTTTAAAAGAATACCCAGACACAGCCTCAGAACAAGGTACTAAATGTACGCAGGGTGTGCAACAACTTTGAGTCCTCAACTACTCTCACAGTTCATACCCCAAACAACCATACAAATCCTAAGGAGGTCATTCAGCAAAGCATTAGCCAATATATCAAGAAAAGGTGTAAGAGAATATAATCCTGTATACTTTTTTTAAATAAGATACTGCTCACAAATATTTGTTTTGATTTCACAAGAGTACTTCCATAGAATACAAAATTTTCATTTATCTTCATTCATGCAGTAAAGAAACTACTATTCCCTCCAGAAAGGCTTGCAAGTACATGCCAAAATTTAGCATGCAGAGACATGCATTGAAGCATAAAATAAACATGTTTTAAAACTTTGTTTTCAAAAGCCCAATTTTGCTTAATTAGAATAAGACTTGAATTATATTTTGTCTTTGAAAAGTGTCAGTATAGAGGACTTAAACATATTCATACGAGTGAGAGTCCCAGCACACCTATTAAGGTGGTTTTGCTAAACAGATGAGCAATACAGTAACACACACAAATTAGATAAAAACATTACAGAAGGGCCTCAATATTCACTGTACCTCAAATGGCAGGGTTTTATGACTTTAAGTATAGGCGGTGACAGGAATTGTAAACAAAACAGATGACTAAGTATTTTGTAGGAAAACAGCAGCCTATCTTCTTTTTGTACAGAATTCATGTTATGTTTATTTTTATGTACTTTTCACTTTAAAAAAAAAAATCAACAGCTACAGTAGGCACTATTTCTTCAGTGAAAGCAGCAAAACAGCCTTAGATATAAATCTTGTTTCTAGATGTACACAATTTTCAGATACGGCCACTTGCGCGCTCCATGTCAGTAGTCTACAAGTAAAACAAATTTATTGCTTCCCTTAGGACTGCAGTTGCACCTCCCTGGTTTGCCTGCAGCTTGGAAAGCAAACGCTTTTCCCACTTGGTTATGTTCCAATCTGTCAGACACCACCTGTACATGGAAATCAAGCCCTACCTGGGGAATTTCACGTTACTAACTGTTACTGAAGTATCCCTAAGAGGCCAAAAAAAAAATATTTTCTTCTATTAGGGTGGGATTCTATATGCTCCCTCATATTATTTTTCATAACAGTCGAGCCTTTCAAACATCTATGTATTTCCTTTTTTTGCTATAAAAGCAAAATTGATAGAGTGAAGTAATTTGCCAATAGTATCTGAAAAATTGCTATGGAGCCGCCTGAAGTTTAGCAAGTTCAGAAAACAGTCTGAAAAGCCCAGTGGTAATTTAGCTTTTTTCTTTTATTCTCTGATCTGAAGCAGCAGTTCCATAGACAACGGGAAACAGTCCAGGTTGCATTTATTGAAAATCTGACAGCAGATTTTAAACTTCAGATTATTTATTCCAACTACATTAAAATCCTTGAATTAGATAAAATTCAGTGAAATCTGCAGAATCTCTTTAAGAAATGGCTTGCATTTTAATACAACTCTGACAATGAATATTTCAAACAAATCTAATTAGGATAAGCAGTAACATTTAAAAATGTGTAAACCATAGTACAGTTGGTTGAAAAAATTGCAAACCAAGAACAAACATTTCAAGGAAGCATTCCTTATACAAAATAGTTTCAACTAGCCTTATGTATTAATTGTGTCCTGTAGTATAATTACCAAGATCATACCAACAAAGATCATACAAACTTCAGACATCATTCTCATTTCCAAATACAACTGTGAAGCCACACACAGGGAGAAGTAAAGAGACACTACATTTAATGGAAACTCCTTTGTTTTGGGAGAACCTACAGAAGTGCTGGGGAAAAAAAAAAAAAACCACCAAACCAAACAAACAAAAATAGAAAATCCAAACAAAAAACAAACCACAAAGCATCTTTTTGCTCCAGACCCACATGTCTGGTATTGCTGCTGCCTGTTGGTTTTGGATCTTAACTGCAAATTGACACAGAATAAAAAGACAACCCACAAGGAAGAAAAGAATTCCAAGTTTTCTTACTCCTTTCTTGCTGTTTAAATGGATGCTATTATACCAGCCATATCTGATTAAGTTTTAAGTGTGAGGTACAGAGAATCGAATTGCATAAGGACATATCAAAAATGTTCTATTAGTTATGGTTTGTGAGGCACATGTTGTCCATATTTAATTACTATATGCACCCATGTCATATATAGGAGTATGCATATATGGGGAGTTTACTTCAATATTCATATTGCTCAGGAACAGATTAACAGGGAGCACAAAACAAGCCATAAGCATCCTTTTCCTTTTATTCCTGAATGCATCATATAAGATGGGAAATGCCTCAAATAGGTCAAAATTGGAAAATGACTGAACTTAAAAGGATTAATGGACTCATTCAATGGCATTTCTGCAACCTTCTGTAACAGCCTTTCTTCCACCTTTTTCCTAAATAAAAAAAAAAACACCTCACCACCATCATTGAAAATAAATAATTTTCTGGATATTTTTACAAAATGTGTTGTTATGTCTCTGCAATCCTCTGCCATTTAACTCTGCAATGCAGTTACAAAATGGTTGATTTTGTTTAGTGTCTGACTTCAGAAATACCTCACACACCACAGGAGGCAGCGACCCTAAGAAAGGCCCAGACTATAGATAGAAATGCAAGATTTTGACATTTCTGAGGTACTTTGCTGCTGTTATTTTGGGGACAGGAAACAAAGTCACTTTACAAACTTGCAGTTCCCATTAGCCCTAAGTGCCATCAGCCCCACTTCAGCAAAACATTAACATACCAGGTGGAAAACAGGAGAAATATTTCCGCTGCCCTCCAAATCTTTCCCAAAAAAATTATATTTCTTTCCAATTTTCACTCCAGGCACTATAACAAAGTACAGTCAGAGTGAAAGGCATGATTTTCTCATCATAATTCAGCCACTTGCCTGATGGCTTACAGTCTTCAGAAGGGCCTATCCCTGTCTCTCCCTCACCTGCACAGCGCTCTGCGGACAGACAGACAGCTGGTATCTTCCTACATCTTTGCAGAGGACCCACTTAAGCCACACAGCATCTAAAAAGGGTTGGGCAACTCATTCACACACATCCCTCTTTATTGACTCAGTCCAAACAAGTTGATGGCCCTGATGCTCACACTAAAACCAATTAGCCTGAAATTTCATTTACTCTAAACCCACAATACCACCCTGGCAGCAGCATAAAGGAGCTTTAAAATGAGTCACAGTGTAATTCATTCCTCCTTTATGATGCCAGAGGAGTGTAAAGTGGCTTAAGTGCAGACAAGATCTTAGCCAAACGACTTCTGCCATTGATTGCCTCAAAGTAGAATTCGACCCGATTTTAGCATTTAATCGAACTGAGCTCAAAACTCAACTCAGCAACGCTGGTGTCAGTGAAACAGCCAGGTCAGCTCAGCTGGGGATGTGTGCCAAGATACCTGGATGTCTCTGGATGCTACATTTAAGAGACCCAACAAGGTGTTGGGACACATTGCAACTCAAGTCCTATTAACTCGTAAGATGGACACAAAAAACAGAGACACCCAAGGCACATGTAATTTGAGTTGAGATTAGCATAGCTAGAGCTAAACTAGATCTAAAGCTAGATCTGAAATTATAAGCTTATTTCTGTCTCAATATACCCCAAACTACTGATTCTTGTTTTCTTTTTTCCATACCCCAGCTCATAATCATGCCTATTATACTAAGCTGCATGTTATAAAGTAAACTCAGTTCAAATGCTCTGGAGAGCAAATTGCCTAGAAATAAAACATACATATCAGTAAGGTGCATTTCACAAGGTATAATAGTATTTGTTTCTCAGTTATTGTAGGTGGACAACTGGATCATTCCGGATGATTCAAATCCATTCTGAAAATACAGTTGCTGTGAACATTTGCAAAGCAATGTTTGAGACTGCTAGAGAAAAAGTAACTGTTTTCATGCATCAGTGCTGCAGACAGTTTAATGAGCAAAGCAGTGCTATCTTCATTTTCAGCATGTATTCAGATCATTCCTCTTTCCTGTTCACCTATTACAGCCGACACATAACATGACTAATCACTACTACCACGTCTGCACAGAATAAGTGGACTGTGTGTGGCTTCTGACGGGACCAGAATAAACATTTTGATGACAATCAATTAATATCAAGCTCAGTTTCCTTATTCAATATCAGGCATATCCACTAAAATATATTAAGCTTGGGTCAAACAGACTACTCGCAAACTGAAGTCAGTGTCTAAATTATAGTTATTCAGAAATCAATGACTGATGAAAAATAGCTATGTTTTCATTTAAGAAGCAAGAAAATGTACTGCCTTATAAAAAAATATCATGAAGCTTGAAAATTTCTTTGTAAGCCTCTGTTACTTAAAGAAAAATAATTTTTTCCCCTTTTAAAAGGTTGTGATATAGTTTTATTCATTTTCCAAAAGGCAAAAACTGTTCATCCATTAAGAAACATTCTCCATTCATTTAGAAATAAGATTTCCACATAGAATTTCAGTAGAGAATTTGCTTTTATTTAAAAAGTGGGTTTTGTGTTAGATAGTTACACTTTCCAAACATCAAAATGAGCTTAAATGATTAGCAGTACAAAAATAAGACTTATCATATACAAACAATCCCTGAAATAGTCATCAGCCCAGACCACAGCCAACATCACAACTATGCTGTGTTTTCCTTCACCCTTTCTCTATCAGTTTTCTCATTACAGACTTTTGGGAACATGCATACTTTACCTTCTTTTCACATAAACATGCCTAATAAGAGACCTAGTAAAGAACAAACTATGCAAATCACCTCACTGTTCCTGTTACTACAGCCAACATCGTATGGCCCCTTTGCAACCTCCAGTTTTCGCTTCTCACACTCCTGTTTGAAGGCATTTCAGTAACCATTTTTCTAAGTCTCATCCTAAATCCTGTCTATCTGCATTCAGCCAATATAATCACTTTGTTCAGTGCCAGAACTATCCATCCATTTATACTTTTTTAATCATGTTCTATAAGCAGGAGTGAAAACATACATTCAGGCACAAAAAAAAATTCCTCTGCTCCAGGTGCAGTCCTGCAAGCTTTACTTGGAGAGATGAGACCCTGGATGCCCAGAGCCACATGCTCTAAGTGTTCTTGTAGAGGCCTCACCAGTCCCCAGGCACCAATACATCCCAGACCTTCATGGAAATACACATCCCAGTTCATCCTCCATGTTGCATCTGTCAACATCATGTTGGGGTCTAGTGTGTTTCTTCCAGAGCTCCCAACTTAGACCAGCAAGTATTTCACCATTCCTTTAATATATATGGCTTTGCATTTTATGCTACTGAATTTGATCCTATTCCTGCTGTTCTCTTCCCCAAGGTAATTTGTGTGTATGAGACTCTTTGTTATTCAATCATTCTTTTTAGCTTTGATTTGCCAGGGAGTTTCATTACCCCAAGCTGATTTTTTTGGTGCCAAGATTATTTCATTATGAAGGAAGAGAAGTAAAAGAGGTTAACGTCAGTGTTTATCACAGTTTAGTTTAAAAATCTGTTGAATGTGGGCTTGCTCAGCTCATTCAAGCAGTTACATTAACTGTTAAATAATTTGAGTACTACAGCACATGATGTAGCCCTTAAGAAGATCAGAAGTATCTTTTGCATGTACATTTAGATAATTTAAACAAAAGGTTATATCCTGAAGGGCAACCCCAATATCTAAGAATCAAAATAATTAGTGGCCTCCCATTTGCAGAAAACTCATATATACAGTATTAATAAAGGACAAATTACAAGGCATTTTTACATGCACCATTAAACCGGTAGGATTAAGTTCACACAAAATGCAATTGCCTTTTGATGTGAATAAGGCACAAGAAGCCCAATCAGATATAGCACAATCTATTTTTATGACAGTCCTAGAGTTTTTGGTGATTAGCGTCACAACATCACAAGTCTAATCTATTAGTGTTAAGAGGTACACAGCCCTGTTTCCTTTTTCTCTCCTGTACATCTGAGGTGACAGAATGAAGGTAAGTTTCTTCCTGACCATTTAGACAGCTCATTATTTCCCCAGAACAGCCCTGTGCCATCACTAACCTCTGCAATGTATCATCATTTAAACCATCAATTCACTACAACCAATGTTAAACAGCACATTTCAGTTTTTTATCCTCCCCCCCCCCCCCCCCCCCCCCCCCCAATATTTTTGAGGACAAGTTCTCAGTCAAACTCTACAGAGACTGAAAAACTGGAAACTCCCTCTAAACATGAGGCTAAGACATTTATGGGCTACTTTCTCAGGTGATGCAAGCTGGATTTTCTGCAGTACTGTATACGCTACATTGGGGGTAGCATCAGAGTAACTGAGCCTTTGCAGGAGTCTTTGAGAATGCTATGCAGTAGGAGGAATGTTAAAAGAACAGATCAATCACCAAAGCAGTCCAAGAGCTCAGGGCTCAAGGCACTCTCAGCACTGTCACAGTTTCACAATATCAACCACAACCAGTGAAGAAAACTAAGGCCCAAAAAATAACCATTTCCAGAAGACTTCTCTTGTTTTTTCCATCTATAGTAGGATCATCAGGTTCAAGCAAAGATAACCTCCCTAAGTAAGGGATGCAACAGGTGGCTGCCGACTACTTCAAACACCGAGTTGTGCAGTAAAAAAAAAAAAAAAAAACACAAAACCACACACATTTCAGATGGATATGGCAAACAGCTTCCTCCTATCCACCACTGGAAGGAACTCAGGAGAATAGCACTGATTTTAAATTTAACTAGTAGGCAAATTGTAACTATTCAGAAGTATTCATTATGTAACATTCGCCTTTTATCACTTGAGGAGCTGTGATGTCCTGAGAAAGGAGGCAGCAGGATCAGCAGAGATGCTGCTGAGATATGTGAAAATTATATATTCAACTAAGGAATGATTTCTTATGCTTCTAAAACCCAGAATGTTGTTTGGTTTTTGTTGTTTGTTTTTTGGTTTGGTTTTTTTTTTAAATCATCTTCATTACACACCAAGTTTGGCTACTTTCACCCTTTGACACAAGGATTACTACTGTTCTTTGTTGTACAAATTCAATTTGTACATTGTATTTTTGAACTGTTCAAAAATAATTCTTATTGAGAGAATATGGTGTTTTTCGTTACACAGCCAGTTCAGCTAATTGCAGAGAATTGTATTCTTGAACTGCTTGGGCTTGGTACTGATGAGGACAACTGAGGGGCTGACCCAGACTTTCCCAAAATCTGCTCAATTAGTTGGAAACTAAGACAACTTCTGTGCCAGAGATAGTATCAGTTTCTGTTTAGGAACATCTTTTCTCTCAGTATCTCCACTCAAAGAAATTTGGTTTTAATTTTCCCTTTTTGGGGCAACAAAAGAAGAGCTGCCAGCTCACAAACACCTAAACACACCTTCAGCACAGAGCACTCACTTATTCATCAGCCTCTGGGCAGCATAAGAATTATGCCTTCTGACTGCTTCCAAATTGGATTCATGATTTCCCTGCAATAGACATTGCATGTTTCTCTGTACTGAGTATGGCAGATAGAGTGAAGACATTTTGTAAAATTGACCGATTTATTTTTTTTTTTATTGGCATGCAGTATAATCAGCCTACTCACGCATCAAGCAGAACTTCTATTAGGCTGAGCTTTGCAGGTTTTCAAAACACCCTCAGAAAAGAAATGTGTCTATCAAGAGCAGCAATAATGTATATCTGCTTCAAGCCCTTAAGTCCCTGATGGTTACAAAGGCACATAGCACCACCTGCTAAACTCTAGAGAAATGCAAAATTCCTGCCCCACACCCAGGCACAAAAGCGTTCTTTGTATTGCACCCAGCATGGGTGAAGCACAGAAGAGGAAAAAGAGAAGGACAATTGTGATTTTTCAGCTTTTAAATATATTTCTAGCCCTCGTGTAAAGGATTCAGCCTAGAAAAGTAACGACAGAAGAGGTTACTCATCCAAGGTTATACAAAGAGGTTAATCAATTTCAGCACACATACAGGTTTTAATTCCTTATACTGAATAACTGTTCATGCCACGAACAGTTTCACCGGTGTTACTGAAGCAACATGTGAGGGAGGACCTTCATTATGACTTAAGTTATCAAAGCCAGGATCTTAAGCTCTTGTACATTTGTTTAATTTCACTGATAGGGTAAAAAAACATAATAATATAGGTAATACAACCTTCCTGTTGAACAACCATCACAGATTTCATTAGAAGTGAGACCACAGAAATCCTGTTTTACCTACACTACCTATATTTGATTAAAAATTCTTCCAAGACATAAAACCTTAATACTCTTGTATATCATGTTCTCTGAGTTGAACTTTCTTTTTCCTGAGGAGTTGCTCAAGCAGCCTACAAGGTTCTCCTTGCCAGAGAGTGCTCATAGGTACCATCATAAATACACAGACTCTTGTGACTGATAAAGGTCAACCCAACCCACATCTGATGCATTTTCTTGGGAAGATGCTGAATCCTGTTGTGAAGAAAGCAATAATTATTGCCCAAACTAACTCTGATTTCACAGATATTGAAACATATTGTAGATAGGAGAAAATTTGTCACATAGTACCTTGATTGGATAGATTTCCTTTACTCACCTCAGACTGCTCAGGTAATCCCCCTGCAGTAACTCATGGTTCATATTTATTAACTAACAACCCACTGTATTGATTTAACCTACATAATTGAGGGCAAAAAGAGTAATACCAAGTTTCCCTATTTGAATTTTACTCAAATTCATAACTGCTATTTACAAATGTAAATCTTGACTGTTGATGAAATATCAGAATATTGAACAGATGTTATAAGCTTTAAATAGGCACATTTCCCACATCAATTTTACATTGAAATGTTCAATAATCAGCTTCATAATGTAATAAGTGCTTAACTTCCAGGCCAGAAATATCTGAGGGCAATCATTATAAGCAATCTTGCTTTCAAGCAGGTGGGGGGGGGCTATGCAAATAAGGACAAAGGGAAATAACCTGGAAGAAATCACATGTGCTCTGCTTCCCTGTAAGAAAATGCACTGAGGCAATGGACAAGGGAAACAGCAGCCAAGAAGCAAGAGCTGGCTTTCAATAAAGTGTAAGTTTAAAGTTCAAAGAAGCCTAGAAGAAAGCGTTTACTGAGCAACAGAAACACTTTGCCAGCAAATATCAGCAAGCTAAGAGGAAGCAGCAGTACAAGCTAGAGGGGATTCTGCAATGAGCAGCAGGAACCCCCACTAGCAGGGCACAGATAACTCCTTTTGGCCGTATCTCCTATGCTTTGTCAATGACTAAAGACCATTTAGTTCGCAAAAGCTCCGTTTTCTTTCTTTCAATTGCTGTATATCCCTGAAGAATGAAAAATATAAAGCACAGTAACCAGAAGCTGAAACTCTGCTGAGAGCATGGCTGAGTGATAGGCAACTCCTGGAGATCGATGCTCCCGCTGCAGGTACCGTTCCCAAGCTGTCACACCAGGGAGAGCAAGCATCAATCTGTGCCCAGCAAACCTGCCCATGCAGCTGCAGACTGATATTATGACTAGACCCACGACAGCTCAAAAAAAAAAAATTAAAAAAAAGAAAAGTCAGAAAGTCACACAGCTCTGAAATGCAGTTGCTCACAACCAGATAGCCAGGATTGAGAAGAAAGCCATTCAGGTTTTAAATAAGCCCCTTGAAAAACTGAAACATTTGAACCATAGTGCTTGAAACACTAAGTTTGAAGTACTAAGGGCACCTTTTTTTTCCTCTTACAAAAAAAACCACACCAGACTCCAGCCTTCAGGATTGTGCCTCAAAATCCAGGGTTGGCAACTAACCAAGACCAGCTGCCCCACTACAGGGCACTGGGAACATCCTGCTCCTCTCATTAGGGTATTCAATTCAGGTGCCTAAACATACACCTGTTGTATTTCCAAAGAAATTGGCTGAATTTTAGCTGAAAACCAGCAGCAAATTGCAGCTTGATGTGAAGGAAGAAGCTGGGTGTGCTTCAGGGGACAGTTTGTAACAGCAATGTTGACAAAACATCAAGAAAAGCAGCATTGGTAGGAGCTGGTGGAGTGTCCTGTAAGAAACAATCCTTTTCCAATGGTATTTTTTAAGTTTACTAGTACAGCTTATGTTCCCTACAGACATTACTATATATAGCAACCTTTAAAGCATATGCACAGCCTTTGACTAGGTGCACTAGGAGGAAAGGCAGCAGCAGGGTAAACTAGAAAAGAAAAATATTTCCACATAAAGGAGATATGAATTCAGTAAGTATCAGAGTACAGTAACAGCATTCCTAGACTGAAATACTAAGGAGATACTGTGCCTCAAAGAGCAGTAAATACTTCATATCTTGCACAGTACTCATTTTTTTCTACAACTTAAGTTGCAATATTTGAGAGCTCCCCAAACCTTGACTGATAATTAGTCCTCCTGTGTTCAATTAATCTCTCAACACCTCAAAAAAAAAAAGTGGGAGCACTGCCCATTTATGAAGGGGAGCAGTATCAAAGGAAATGCTGTATGGAATAAGCTTCAGTTAATGCCAAACTTATAGTATTCACTATAAGAGGGTCAAGTAATAAAAGACACTTAAAATATACTAATTTTGTATCCCATAGTTCTTTAGAACTCTTAAGCACACACACATGGCTCCAGACAAATCTCTAAGTGACCAATGCCCAGCTGCACAGGTTGCCTGTAGTGCTGTGAGGTGATCGTTAAAGGATTGGAGATCTCAGAGCCTGTGCACTTATCTCCAAAACCACACAGCTGAAAACTTTTCAGTTCTCGGAGAAAATGCTGTTTCTAGGGGTCACTCACCTTGAAATGAATAAGTAAATTAAGTTCCTACAGAGAAGCAGTCTTCTGGAGGACAGGTGTAAGAAATTCAATTTATTGCACCTCACAACTGCTCTGCAGAACTGCTGTAATTGTTGCTTAGTCAAATGAGGGCTGAAGTGCAAGAGTCACAGAATTCAGAGTTCAAATTATTGTTTGTTCACACCTCAGTATTTAGTAAAATACAGCTACTGTGCTTATAACTATCAGTAACAATTCAGATTTGATGTAAATTTGCAAGCTCAAATAAATTCCACTTGCAGTATTTCCTCACTAGGTGCTCTCAGTAACACCTCAGACACCATAGCTCAGTTCTGCACAGCGTTATAAGCACCAGCCTGCCACTGTCAGGATGCTACTCCCCAAGTTTGTCCCCTTTTATTTTCATCTATTTGAAGAGATGAAACAAAAAAGACATCTCAAGGTGGAGACCCTGGAAACTCCTAGAATCACAAAATCATCATGGCTAGAAGAAACCTGTGAGATCATTGAGTCCAACCACAAAAAACCCCACCACACACACAAAACCCCACCACATCACATCCATAGAAGACCCTCAGAATCCACAGTAGACAGGTACTGAGGAGGCACAAACACAACAGCCTCACAGAGAATCCAGCCCCAAATGCTTTGCCATTGCCTTAGCACAGGGGATTCCCCCCCCAGACAGTACTGAGGGGGAGGGAAGATGGTGGAATGGTTTCCTCCCTCTTTACCAAGAATATTCTAGACATTGTGTTACAGTTTATTTTGCCTTGCTTATTCAGACTTGGATGATGGTACAAACAAAGCTACTGTGGAGGGAACTATAGTACAATGAAAACTTATAGTGGGTTATATGAAAGTCAGGAGCTGTTTTCCACATGTTCCAACGCAAAAATTACATTTTTGGCTACAACTAACTTGTCCTTGTAGGGAAGATTATTTGAGGGGGGAAAAAAAAGCTTTCATCATTAGCAATTTCTATGGCAATAAAATCTTGGAAGATCTAGTAATACTTAACAGGAGCCTTTAAGTAAAGCAAAGATAAAATAACTTTGAAAAAAAGAGACAGAAATCTGGCCTCAATTATTTTATAGTTTCTATCAACAGAAGTAAGAAATCCTGTGGGAGGACAGAAAGCAGTAGGTGATTTAAAGAGTGTAATATCTCTTATTTTGTCCAAGAAAAGCATTTTATTAGATTCACTACTGAACAATTTTTAGAGGTGAGAGGAAAGGAACAGAAATGACTCAATGTAATAATTCTGAAAGAAAAATCAAGTTTAATAACAAGCAGATGCAAAGTATGAACAGAGAGGAGAAAAAGCCTTTAAGATGATAGCTCTGTGTCAGCTTTTAACAAAACGTGTTTGGAAGATTATATATTGCATTTTGCATTAGTTTCTGTTAAGTGGTTCCAGTGAAATTGTGCTGCTTCCCCTTGCCTCCTTCTAGTGTGCCACTATTACATATTTTATTTTCATCTATTTGAAGAGATGAAACAAAAAAGACCTGCTAAAAGACATAGCAGTAACTTTAAATAAAAGATAAGTAACTTTTTCTTTAAAGTTACATAACTGTGCTAAAGAAGTAACTTTATTCCTGGGGAAACATCAGTTCCTCCAATGCTTTTACTCACAATAACCAATGAGAGAAAACCAAATTAAGACAAGCCAAAAGCATTCACTATTCACACAAAGAAGATATAGAATTTACTACAATGAAATCTGTTAGTTGCTACACACAAGTCAGTCAAAAACTTTAAGTACTGCATTAATAGGTCAGCTGCCAAAAATCACCTACCCTTATTTCAACCATATCCTTACTCTCTTTTAGTCACTTGATATGTAAAATATAACTTGGACTCCTGGTCAGGGCAGGAGGGCAGGCACAAGTAAATAAAAAAGACAGAAGGGAGCCCATGCTGTGGCTGTACCTGTCTCAAAACTATCCGTTCAAAAGCCACAAAGAAATTCCCTAATGCTATTTTTTTAGATCAGATCCAACTATCAAGAGATTCTTCCAGCCTTTCTAACCAAATCCAGACCCCCATTGTACAGCCTAGAAATTCATCATCTCCTGGGCTTCTGGGCTCACTAGTTTTCTACACAACTCATTTATTTATTATATAGCCATTCTTAATAAAATGCTTAGTTGCAGTAAGCTAAGCTTTCTTATTCATCCCTGCATGAGAGCTCTTGGCTCTCATTAGATAGGTTCTACCTGCTCTTACAATTAAATCACTAACAAATGTACAACCTACTGTGCTTAAGTTTTAAGGTGCAGAAATACAAATAAGCGCCAAGACAGACATTTTACAAATAGACATGGTACCTTTGCGTAAGCTTCCAGTAAGAAGACGCATCCTTCACCTTGTATCAGGCACCTCAACAAGCAGCATCCTTTACCTCCCCTTATCAAAAAGGATGATTGGAGGATAAGCCATAAATCTTAGCAAACAGTTTGGATCGGTTC
>BJBW01002101.1:183276-225738 GCA_004320125.1 Scolopax mira | reverse complement strand
CCACCCCACCCCACCCCACCCCACCGCACCCCACACAAGATACAGGTGATACCAATTTTCCAAGGCACCCAGCAATTAGCCTTAACAGGTCCCAGCTGTCTCTGGGGCTTGAGGTAGGAGTTTCCTTGCATGCTGTTATTATACATTTAATCCAGCAGTACTAAATATTCCTACAGCAAGAGATAACAAGTATCTGATATATTAGGAATCCCACCATCAACTGTTGATGTCACAAACAAGTGAAATAAGCTGCACTCCTCAATACTTCTAGCTGAACTCAGTAAATATTCCAGATTCCCACAAAGTTGTTGTGAAATACTATAGAGCAAATCCTTCAGATTCAAATATTTCACTGATCAGTCTTCTAAATAAAGGACAGAGGGGGGGGAAGCTATCAAAAATATTATCTGCACTTAGGAAGTATAAAAAGAAGATGTAACCAAAAGGAATGTAGTTCATCCGCTTACAAAAAAAGTCTCATCATATGATAGGCAAGAGACACCTGACTGAAAGGTGACTTGGGTAGCAAGCCCTGGTCAGCTAAAGAAGAAACCTTCTCAGCCTGTAAATACTAAATGATTAAGACTTCTGTTTTCTCTGGTTTTTGTGGTTTATGATGGAAGTGGATTAAATGGTACTCACAGTCCTGGTTTGAAATTTTTCATGCAGAAAAATACTGACTGCCTAAGCCCTTTACGTAATGTAAAATTACATGGCATAAGCATCAGTCATTCATTACCAGATGCCACAGATGTTTCCCATGACTGGGAGTAGAGCACTCCATGTGTAATATAATAGGCATGGTGAGATGGTGGGGTTGTATTTCATGTTGGTAACCTGAACATCCCAAAGCTGCTCACCAGTCAGAACCAGAACAGTAGAACTAGCAACTTCATTCCTTTTCTGCCTCATGTTGTGTGTTTAATAGTATATTGGCATTAACAGAGGATCTTTGTGCCTATCATATAGGAGGATAGAAAGGTTCACTGATGTGCTTAACAGCATCTTAAATTGAACTTTTAGAGCAGGTGAAGGACAGAATTCCCTTGCTCTATTCTCTCTTTGCTTGGAATTCATATCACTTAATTTCATGCATTTGTGGGGAAAAAATGTGATTAATAGTCTGTAGATGTCTATTGCTGAGATTTTAATATGCCTAGAGAAGCAGCTTTGGCTATTCTTGTTGAACAAGCACTACTTACTCAGTTCTTCTGAGCAGTGTGCCAGTATTGCTTGCCCAAGGAGTTCAACAATCCTAAGCCAGAAGCTTCAGAACCATGAGATTTTAATTAAAAATTACAATTTATCACTCTTTGCCTTCTGATTCGTATTTTCATCTTCAAGGTTCAGTAAATGACTCCTTGCAAGTGTCTTCTCCAGAATCCCAAGAGCTCAACGGAGGCTGAAATTCTTCTACAATTGCCAAGAACTGGAAACTGAGACCTTAAGCAAAACATTAAATAAAGCAACAAAGAGAGAAGTTGTGAAGTCTAAGCAATTCGTGTTTCCAAAACAGGCTTATGTCTAAACTTTTGGAAGTTCTTAATGACTCAAAATTCACAGGCCTGCTGTACCAAAGCTACTCCCATGTTTATCATTCTTGTGGCAGGTTTTGAGATCCCCACTGAACATAACTGGGAAATTATATGGTGATTTCAACAGAGCTTTATTGATTGACACCAGAAGCTGATCTCAAAGTTCACCAGAGAGGCTATCTTCAGCAAAACTTCTGTTCAGAGCTTGTAAGAACCTTGGAAGTGCACATTTTTACCCATAAAACAGGATCTAAATACACCTGCACCTTGACCCTGCTTGTCTTCTAATATTTGAGCTTCCTTTGATAATATCAAGTTCTAGCACTTCAGAAACACATTTCTCAGTCCTTCTGGGTTCTTGCTTTGGTGACAAGATTTTTCCTTTGATTTCAGTGTAAGAGTTTTCTCTGACATGCTCTTTGCTCCCACCTTTTTCTGGTCTACTTCCAAGAACTGAACATTTTCAGTTCTCCCATTAGATTTTACCTTTGGTGTATTTTGCTTTATTGGAACTGGCAACATGGTGCTATTTAAACGCAGCTCCATCTGTCAGAGTCAAGTCCTGCAGGTAGGGTGTCATGTTCGATTTCATGTTATCATTTGTTGTGTAGTCAGAGCTAAAGAAAAAAAAATGTTTACTATAAAACAGTTACTTTTATACATTTCCTTTGAGAGCTCTTTTATTGTTGTTGTGGGACCTACTTGTCTTCTCATGAATACAGCTCCTTCTATGCTACCAGATAGAAAACAGAAGGGGTGTGCTCAGTCTGGCTTTGTTCATTGTGTTTCTCTCTTCTGCTCTGTGTGTCAACTGCGTGTCCTAGGCACGTACTGCATTTCATGCCAACGTTGCAGCTGATGGAAAACAGCAGCTTTCTTGCCACGAGGACCCAGAAGACCTTGCTCAGATGGGCTGTGAAAGGAAACTGTAAATGGAAATATGAGGAAGTGGGATGCAGCTGGAGGGCTGGGAGGGCTGCAATGCAGCCTTGCAACTGTCCTTGCAGATAGCCATGTCACCAGCTGGCCCAGGTACCTGTTTCAGCCACACGAGCCCAGCCTATCTCAATACAAAGCAAGAGGCAAAATTACAAATTAATAACTCCTTTCTTCTGTGACCAGTCCTGCTTTTCAAGCCTCCAGATTAGAGCAATCCAAGGCTGAACTCTTGCACTAGAATTACACCAGAGCTGGCCTTGCCCAGGAAGGATCCTGGGATTCCTGGGACTGTGTTTTCTGGCCTGGTGAAATAATACACCAGCATCTTCCTTCATCATTAGTTAATGGTTCTCCTGCACCCATGGAAGGAATTGTGCACAGCTGGAAATCCCTCATTATGCAGCAAGTAGCTACCAGAACTGCACTGGTCACAGCCCACAATGGGCCCATAGCCCAAGCCTGACCTGCAGTGATTTTTGTGTCTAAAACCAAAAGGAGACACCAGCAAACTCAGGATAATGAACAGCTCATGCCATACACACTCAAGCTGATAGCACAGTGGAATTAAAAAGATCTTTTGTTTTGTTTGCCTTCCTCATATTTAGAGCTGCAAAGTCTGACTCACGTGCAGACCAACAAGCAGATTTAAGTATCAGGATACAGCAGAACAGCTGCTGCCTGATCAGGAGAAACATCTTTCAAGGCCATTGTCATTAACAATTCTGTAATTTATATTAATGGCAATGCAGGGAAACAAAAGCAACTATTGCTCAGGCACTAGCAGTCTCTAGCTAGACAGCTTGTCTTTCTCTAGGAGTTGTATGTAGCTTCCTCCAGTTTAGGAGAAGATGGAAAAATGGAAGATGAGAGCTGGAAAGCATCTATCTGAGTAAATTCTGTATTGATGCTAGTAGATTATAGGCTACAGTAAATTCCCATTTGATGCACTGAGTAATTAATTTAGTAGTTGATGAACAAATGCACCTTGCAATGGTTTGGTCAGTACCTGTAGGCTTTAAGTTGGACCATTTCTTTAATGGATCAAACAGTTCATTTTCTGTTGCTTGATAAATGGTCTGTGTGCAGCTCCCCTAAAAGACCTCCCAAGAGAACACCTCTGACAGGGAAGTAGTACTGGGCCCAGTTTATACCCATGAGAGACAAAGCGGAGGCTTTTCATTCTTACACCTTCCCATTTTACAGATGAAGACGATGTCTCTTGCATGGTCAGGTGCTTCCTCTCTGCTCTGCTGGCTGCACGCAGGCTCAGAGCACTCATCCTGACCTCAGGGACAGCTGAGCTAAGGATATCACTGAGGTAGATCTGGTTTAAGCAGCCACAGTCCCACCTGTGCCTCAACCATCCAGGTTACATGGGCTTGAATTTTCTTCAAGAGCACCAGCACCACTCAGGCTCTTTTGTGGCAGGCATTAGAAGCCTGAGCTAAACTTCTGCTTGCTTTTAAATAATATGGGAGGCATTTGAATCAGGATTTGTTGTGAGACATTTGTCTGTAGCATTGTGTGAGCTGATGTGCCCGATGTCACTCCAGAAGACTGTGACAGACTTGGGATTTGACACCAAATGGTGTGAGCACCTTCACCACTCTGTGTGATTCTGCATGCAGTGCCATAGCTACAGACTGTCGCTTCTCACCGGGGGACCAATTCCCCACAGGCCTTGTACCAAACACTAAGAGAGGGTTTCCCTTTAAGGACTGCTTTCTGATCTTCATCTTTACCTTTCTTTTATTCAGCCTTATATTCTTGCTTTTGTTTCACTGCAAGCTATCTTTTCCCATATTGCTATTTATAGCCTCTAATACTCTAGACACCTCTATTTTCAGGCAGTGATGAGCTCCTCCTCACAAATATATTTTGTCTCCTCTTTGTATGCAGCTTTTGATGCTATGCTGCTTAACCAACATGGGATTAAAATAATCAGAAAACAGCTAGTTTTTTATCAGACAGACAACCCTGGAAGAGCTTCAGATGCTCTATGACTCATATGTAGATTCTGAAGAGCTTAAGACTCCTTCCCAGGCTCCTGAAACAAAAGAAGCTGCAGTTCATCCACGCACTTGTCAGTTTGGAGTGGACAGAGATGAGGTAATATACCTCATGTACCTCAATGTAAAACAGAAGTAAGTGGGTCTGTGGGAGTAAAAATGAGCCAGTGGATCTAGGTCTAACTTTAGATATAAAGCAGTCAACACATGGGATATATGTCCTTCCTAACCTATTTGAAAATCTTCTCTACACCAAGGCAGAAAAAAATACTTTGGTAAAATGATTTATATTCCCCTAATCTTACATTTTCCTCCCTTCTCATTTACCTAAGCACACAGGAAGTTTTATCTTTTCCTTTCTTTCATACATATGAGCCAAAGCCCAAACATGCCAGACTACTTAGTTACAGTGAATTGTTCATAAATTCTTTGATTTCCAGTTAAACTCCTTGCCTCAAATTTTCACCACATACCCCCACAACCTTGGCATTGAAGGAGACAGAGCACCTCCAAGCAATTAGTCACTGGAAATAATAATATGATTAAGGATGGAAAAGCTGGTCAAAATGGAAGGATGATTTGTCTGCTGCCAGGTGGAGCCTATTCTGCAAAATCTATGCCAGTGCAGATTATACCCTGCTGTCTGTGCTTCAGATGTAGGAACACTGGGTCAGAGTTAGATACAAAGTTAGAAGTTAAGTTCAGGAAAGGAATAGGAAGGAAAAAAAATAAATGCTCACTGAATGTGGAGAGCTGCTTCTCAGGTTTCCTCCTGAGATCTAAAGTTAGACCCTAGATTTGACAGTGCAGTAAAAATCTGTTCTGAAATAACCACATTTTTAAAGTTAACAAAAGCCAAAAGGATATCTCAGACCTGAAGGTTATTTCCAATTGGACAGTAGTTTGATGTTCAGCATTTTTCTAATCCTGAAAGAAAAAATAAGGATGAGGTAGAAAATGTGGACGCTTTTCACAAAGTATAGCAAGTTATAGAAATTAAGTTGTCTGTTTTGATACAGGAAGAAGCATACTATTAAGTGACTGACATCATGTCCACAAAATAAATTAGCTGGGCATTAGATCCTTCATTCTGTTCCATGGGAATCCTGTCCCACTCCTCCTGTTAGAGGAATGATTTTCTAGCTACTGATAAAAAGCGCCACGGATGCAGAGAATTATTCAAATGCCATTTTATCATGTAGCCCCCGGTGACAGTGGGCTGTGCTCTGACAAGAAGCAGCAGGACCAGCTTGCAATCTACAAACATGTAATGTTTCAGGAGGAAGAATGGAAAAATCGAACCTACACGATGCTCTTTTCTCACAACTGCATATTTCTTCTTTATTTTTTCTCCGAGTTTCCTTCTGGAGAACTGTAAATTAAAAAAATTTCAGGTGCAGCAGCACTTTGGTGTCGCATGTAAACTTACTCACTGATTCAGTGGAGCCTCTGCTTTAATTTTTTGTCTACCTTGTAGATATATTATCTATTGGTTTAAATAATAGCAAGTGAACTGCGTTTCTACTCTTGCACCAAAATCTTAAATATTTTTGGATGGGCATTCTACTATAATATCTTATATAGCAATAATTATTATTATTATTTTTTGATGATTACTGATTGGATCATCTGTCAGGACTACAGAGAGATTTTCTTTGTTTCACAGTTTTCAAGAGAACAGAATCTTTCAGAATACACCAAAATTTTGACAAAAAAAACAAAACTGAGTATCTGTAGGAAAGGATTCATAGATAATATCAGCTGAAGTAAAAGAGAAAACAACAAAACACATTGCTTATATAAGAAACCTAATTTCTTCCATTACTAGGAAAACATTAGCGGTATTTTAAATGCTGTGGATTTCATAATTAGTGGTGTTCATAAATGCAGCAATATTCATTTTGTATGAAAACCTGAACTTAGGCAGTGATGAGATACTGAAAACATTTTTAGAAAGAATGAGATCAATAGAGTCAAAACCAAAACGCATTTGGATAAATTATATTACTCTGCGATGTGAAGCTTGAAAGCAAGTGGAGAACAGTAACATGTTCACTTCATTAACTCCACTGAATACACAGAAATCATACTGCCACATAAGAAGTGCTTGATTTAAATATTACAACTCTCAAACTTCTTATATTTTTACACCAGAGTTTGTACCATGGAGCAGCAATGGCAGTTGCTGCCATAAGGGAAGGTGAGCAGGAGCCAGGGGTGACAGCAGGGCAGTCTAATATCCTAATACCTAGTCTAAATCTACCCCTCCTAATATTTATCTAAATTTACCCTCTTTCAGTTTAAAACCATTACCTCTTGTCCTATCACTACACTCCAGCAGGTCCATGTCCTTCTTATGTCGGGGGACACAAACCTGGATACAGTACTGCAGGTGGGGTCTCACCAGAGCGGAGTAGAGTGGTAGAATCACCTCCCACGACCTGCTGGCCACACTACTTTTGATGCAGCCCAGGATGCAGTTGGCTTTCTGGGCTGCAAGTGCAGATTGACAACTCATGTTGAGCTTGTCATCAACAAACACCCCTAAGTCCTTCTGCTCAGGGTTGCTCTCAATCCATTCTCCACCCAACCTGTATTTGTGCCTGGGATTGCCCCAACCCACATGCAGGACCTTGTATTTGGCCTGGCTGAACTTCCTAAGATTCACCCAGGCCCAGCTCTATTGCTTGTTCAGGTCCCTCTGGATGGCATCCCTTCTCTCCAGCGTGTTGACTGTACCACACAGCTTGGCGGTGTTGGCAAATTTTCTGAGGGTGCACTCTATCCCACTGTCCATGGCGCTAACAAAGATGTTAAATAGCACCAGTCCCAGTACAGGCCCCCAAGGGACACCACTTGTCCCTGGTTGCGCTTGGATATTGAGCTGTTGACGTATCCAATGAGTGGTCCATCTATTAAATCCATGTGTCTCCAATTTAGACACAGGGATATTGTGCTGAACAGTTTCAAATGCTTTGCACAAGTCCAGGTAGATGATGTCAGTTGCTCCTCTCTTATCCACCAATGCTGTAACACTTTTATAGAAGGCCATCAGATACGTTAGGCACGATTTCCTCTTAGTGATGCCATGTTGGCTGTCACCAATCACCTCCTTATTTTCCATGTTCCTTAGCATAGTTTCCAGGAGGATCTGCTCCATGATCTTGATGGTCACAGTGGTGAACTGACTGACCTGTAGTTCCACAGGTCTTCCTTTTTTCCGTTTTTAAAAAATGGGGGTTATGTTTTGCCTTTTCCAGTCAGTGGAAACCCAGAATTAATTTTCTGCTGTGACATCTTCCCACTTATCACAGATAAATTCCTTAGCTCAGAATATCGTGACTGCTGTGGGAGACATCAGCCAACTTTAGAAGCCTTCTGTTCTGAGAATGCTTTCCCAAAACAATGTTATCCAAGCTCATACAGTTTCAGGTAGGGCTGGCTTTTCCAGATATTTTCACTTTTAACTAATCAGGGGTGTTTTGATGGGAAGCAAGAGTTGCTTTTAGAAATCTATTAACTCAAAAGAAAAAATTCTGAAGGAGTACTAATTCCTAAGCAACGTAACTCACATCCTAAATGGGCAAGACCGATGAAGAATAGTAGAAAGAAATAATTATTCCATTGACAGGAGGGAAACATAAAGGCAAAGTGACTTCCCCAGTATAAATTTTCTGAGCAATGACCTAGTTAGGACCTTATTTAGTAGGCTATTCAAGCTTTCTAAAATGCATTCCTCTTACTTTCTGTCCCATATAATAAACCCTAGACAGCTGTTTGCTTTCTTATAAGCTTGAATCTTTAATTCTTCTTCTGTCATCTGTTTTAAACAGCAGAGTATGATTTTGCAGTGATAAAGTTCTGGAATCATAATATATAAATCTGTTTGTGATTTGTAAATGCCAGTACATACGGTACTTGGGCATTTGATTACTGACTGCCTTGAGCATATAAACTAGCATATTAAAACCTTAGCATTCTTGTCAGAATTAACTCATCTTAATGCTTCTAAAAGCATCTCTCCCATGCAGAAGTAATTTCTTTCAAGACTTTCAAAATATTCTTTCATTTAAGCTATTCCATTTATCCTTGCAAATGGCAGAATTTGTTTCAAAAAGATCCACTTGACAACAAACTCACAGGTCATATGCTCGAGGTATTTAACTTCTTTAATTTTGGGGCAGAAGTATGAAACAAGCAGAAGTCTAAGAGTTTTCAAAGAAATCCCAGTCAAAGTCATAAACTAGCATGGCATGCAACTCCCACATCTGTGAATATAAAGAGGCATTCAGGCTAAAGCTGAATTTACTTTTTCTGAAGTAAAAAGAAAACTCTCTTCTTACCACCTGATAGAATTTCAAATATTCACAAGCACATAACAAACAAATACCATCTAGTCTCTTCTGGCAAAAGAACTGCTCTTTCCTTAGTTATCCATCTCTTGCTCATCTTGGCGTTTGATGGAGCCCCCTCTCATCCTTCTTACTCAGATTCTTCTCAGTGGAATTCACCTTTGCCTTCTTGCTGCTATCTCCAAATGGCTTCTCTAGCAAATCTCTTTTTGGTTCAGTACAGACAGAAAAATAAACATCATCTTCAAGTCCACAAGCTTCCAATTTAAAGTAACTTCCATGTAATTTTTTTTGTTTTCTGCATATTCAAAATTTGGCACCTCAAGAATCCTGCACTGCCACCAAGAGATGCAGAGCAGTGCAACCTTCAATGCCTCCATTTCACAGAGGTACAAACACAGACAGACAGCTAAAGCACCTTCCCTATTAAGACCTGCTCTGCTCCATATGTTCCAGTCTGTTCTCTCCTCACAGTGCTTGAAGAAACACATTATAAATTTACATAGTGCAATATAAAACTACTAAAACAATAAAACACAGGTATGTGCTATATTTAAACAAAAGGCTTGATTTCTCTTTTTCTGGTCTAATCAGGACTACTTTTTGCATATTAGAACTTAATCCTATTTTTCTCAAAGCTAATTCAGTAGCAGGAAGATTAATCAATAACTAATGAAAGTGAAAACATATTTTGAACCTAAATGATGTAGTATTTTCAGTAAAACAATCACTCTTGGATGAATGCAAAAGAATTATTCAATAAACTGAAAAAAAACCCAACCTATAACTGACAGAAAGTAACTCATTGTTTTATTCTGGGGGTAGGGGAGTGGGAAGGGTTGTTCCTGAATTTTAATTTTGAGCAATAGCAAGGCAACCCTTTTTCCATCTAATTTTTAACTGATAGCATGACACACCTCTGGAGAAGCCTGCCTACTGAACATTCTCTCAGATTTTAAGAGTATTGGGTGGGTTTTTTTCCAAATGAAAGCAAGAGATAGCTAACAATATAACACAGTTTTAACCAGTTGTCTAAAATTCTGCAGTTTGTAGAAGCCTCACTGGATCCCAGCAGACAATAGTAACAGTCTCTCATAGTTACTTTCAATTAAATGAAAAAGCCATTGGAATCCTACTATTCTGCCATGGGATAGAGGTATATTACCACGGTCAGTGCAGTACGTAATTAGTGAAAAACATTACTTTGGAGTACATTGTCAGCACCCTGCAGGGGGAATTAGATGTTCACAGCTGCCAGTATGCCTAATTTCTCACATGCTGCATGGAAAGTTTACTCCACTGCGGCTTGAGACTGAACAATGAAGAATGAATTTACATGTGCATATTTTTATTCTGTTTTTCTGATTAATTTAGAAGTATACATTGTAGTGTGATGCAATAGTAATGGACATATCCATGTATATGTTCAACTGGCTTATAGAAGTGCATAAGATCTTTCAAAACAATTCACAGTAAGTGTTAAAGCAACAGCTAAGGATTCAAGAGATCTAGTCACAGTTATCTGTTCAGCAATGCATTAGATTTTCCACAGGATTCTGAGGAATTAAAGATCTATTGCAGATGGGCTTGATTCTTGCCTCAGTTCTGCTACAATAAAATGAATGTAAGTAAGTGACATCCTTGATCTGCAGGACCTACTGAGCATTGTGGCACCTGCACGGCTGCGATGGTATCTTCTGAGGTAGACAGAGAGAAAATGGTTCATACCAAGTAAGGAGACCTCTGTGCACTCCCACATGGAACTCTTGTAATATCTCTCTTCCTTGGTTGTCATAGTGAAGGGCACAAGTTCAATTTGAACAAACTGGACTTAAGCAGAAAGAGGAGGTGGGAAACCAAGGTGTGAATCAGAGGTGGCTGTTATGAAAATTAACATTGAAGCATTGTAAAGTCAGCTGCTAAAACCAGTGACATTTCACTTTCCCTCATGGATGCAATCAGTGCATGGTAAGGTCAAGGTTTGCTTTCCCTTTGAAATAAGGATCTGTTGCACATGCCCAAACGAGGTATATACATTACACCAAGGGTCCAGAAATTAAGAAAGCTACCTCCAGCTTCCTGCTTGCACTCCCAAGGAATGCAGCACAGAGAACCACGCAATACGTAGTTGGCTGTGTGCTAACTTTCCTGCACAGGAAAGCAGTAGCTAGCAATTCTAAAAGAAGTGCAGCAAGAACAAGTATTAAACACCCAGAGAGATTTGGGTTCAGTCCTAGTTCATGGGCAGAGGTTTTCTGCACCTAAAAGGAATATGAATCACAGTATAAATAAAGAACTGGGACCAAGTTTCTATAACTGAGATACATTTGGTAACGCAAAATCAGCTCACTGGGCCCAGTAGGCACTCTCGCTCCATTTGTAAGGAAGTGCTGATTAATTTGCTTCATTTTTTAGTTTCTGAAGCCAGGACGGCCCTAGAAAAGACCCATGCTGGGATGAAATAATCACAGAAACTTTTTTCTCTAAAATTCAGAAATATCATATTAAAAAAAAAAAGTTCTCAGGTATTTTGTTTTCTGAAAAATAAATAAATACGGTCAAAAGCAAAGAAACACATACTTTTGCACTTAATTACTATTTGTACACTACCCATTCATGACACATTTGTCATTAGGAAATTAAATTAATTGTTCAGCCTCACCAGTGAAATTCTACACCCGTGCATCCTGTGATTATAGCAATTTCAAATTAATGACATACTGATTCATGGTTATTAACAATTTAACAGTTATGTGATTAGCATTTTCAATTAAGCAATACAATTTATGAAGCTGATTAAGGCAGCAGCACTCTCCACTGTGCATGTTTTATATCTGTGAGCTTAAGTAATCACCTACAACATCTACAACATTTAAGGAAGAGTTACACATTAAGGAATTATCCTCTGGGCCACTTGCACCATGTTGATGATTTAAGCCATATACCAGCCCTTTTAGTGGGGACTTTTTAAAATATGCACAGACTTACAATGTATGGATCCCTACTTATTGCAGGTTGATGCACGTAAAACACAAAAAAAAAAAAAAAAAAGCAACAGGCACAGCAATTAAAAGAAAGGAGTTATAATATGAATCTCACCACTTAGCCAAAACTTTAAATCCCTTAAAATCCAAAGAGCCCCAGGGGGCTGTATCTAGTCTGTTTGCTGTATTATGGAATGTATCATCTGTTTCATGTTATGTATTCTTTGTTAGTTCATTACGGGACAACATACACCGTGCCTCCAACAATAACTCTGGAGAGTTAATCCTCACTTCCTACAAGCTTGAATGACGGTAACTTCTCTTCAAACACCATACACAGTAAAATTCCCAAGAGTTAATACTTCTTGTTTCAATAATGAGTATTTCTAGGACTTCATAAATTCATAATCCCTAATGTGTCAATTTACATATTTTACTACTCTCACACCGTATCAAAGCAAACTTTGTGGTATGCCATGAACTTCCACTGGGCTATGGAAAGTCAATTTGATCTTACCAGTCAGAAATTTTTATGGACAGCCAAAACCAGGAAAAGCTTGCTAGCTAGGTCTGCTTCCTACACTAGAGATAGACTGATGACTAGAGCATATGCTGCATTGAAAAAAACTGTAAGACTTTCAGAGGGAATCTCTAATCAATTGGAGCTCATTAGAGGCTACATACTTATTTTAGATTTCATCAGCAATCTTTCTGTGTTTACATCAGACTTTACTTACCCATTATTTGCACCTGTAGAAGTGAGGTCCACCCAGTACAGTTGAGGTCCATTCACGTGAAATGACCTTTTCAACATTAATACCAAGAATATTCAAAGCGCTATTGATCTTCGATTTTGCCCTGCCCCCCTGTGGTCTCTTATGTAGAATTTTTTTATTAAAAGTACCACTACTAAATACTTAGTAATGCCAAGATATTTCATGCCACCTTCTGTTCCTGTTTTCAGTTATTCCCATCCCTTTGTTCTACAGTTTCATCTTGGTCTACCTGTCACTTCCACTGCTTCCCATTTCTCATTCTGTTTCAAATCTATTCAACCATGACTGTCAATTTCTAAGTAGATCAACACAAATATTCCCATGATTTGTCTATGATGTGACTGAGTCCCTGCATTTTGATAAGACTGGTGTTTGGATGAGCAGTGTTATCTGAGATAGTGCTACAACTCAAAGGAAATGTAGCACAGTCACAGCATTGGGCTGGAATGAGAAGTGAGACATATTCTCAGGTTTGTTTCTGTGGATGAGCTCTGCTCTCAGGAATCTCTTTCCTCCACCATGTATGACCAATATAAACAGAGCAACAGTAATTGTACTAGTCTGAAAATTCTGAATGATACTGGCCTGTAAAACTGAAAGTCTCCAAGTCTCCCACTTTGTACACTCTGTTGTCCTGATCTGCAGATTTTCACCAAAATCCAAACGGTGTTTGAAGTCACAGCATGAAACACAGATAGGTACACTATCCTGAATCAAGGCAGTGTCTCTCCCTGCACTCAGAGATCTTGCACACTCCACAGCTGCATGCTTTTCTACCACATGAGACTCCATGGGGAAACGAAGAGAGTAAGGTTGGAAGATCTGTTTATACCAGCACAGAACAGGGAGACATACTTGTCCAAGGGATCCACAGCTGAGGAGAGAAAGGAAGTTATAAGTAGATGAGAAGCAGAGCAAGTAAACACTATTTGTCTGCCTTGCATTCCAGCATATGTACATGGCCACATGAAACTCACAGCATTTTACAGTGAATGAGAACACTTATTGACATATATGTCAATAAAAAATTACTCATATTATTCGTATTTGAATAGACTACGCAAAGGTTATAGACTCTGAATCACAATTTTCAATTGCAGGGGGAAATCTTCAGAAGATATGAAAGGCAAATGGGACAAGAGAGCATTCCTTATATAAGCCTGGAGAGGCTCTTTGTCATGAAACTTGTTCTACACTCCAGTAGATTAGGCCCCTGTGTATAATAGAACATTGTACTTGGACAAAAACCTGTTATTCACTAAAAACCTACACATACTTGGTACACACTGCCAAGTTACAATCAATATCTGAAGGTACTTTCTTCCCCAGCTTTTACATTAGATGTTTCCAGATAATGCCCATCCTTGGCTGATTGTTACTACACATTGGCACAAGCACATTGGAGAAGGTCTGATCTAAGAAAAGACTTTCCAAATCTGGGACAGGATGATATGCCTGTTTCTGCATTCAGTGAGAAGAATGTGAGAAGAACCTCAGGGCTGCAGAGGCAGCTCTGTGAAGGCTGGGGCTTCATTAGCTTTTAGACCCTAGTGTGGATACAAACAGGAAGAAACTTCAGATTCAATGGCTTGGCAAAATTACCAGAATATGAAAATATAGTTTTGTAGCTAGAAATAGAGGGCAACACTAGAGGGGTATTTCCAGGCTGGTTCCCAATATGATTTAAAAAAAAGCTTAGAACATGTGTAAATAAAACATGTTTTTCTTTTGTGTTTATCAGATGTCAGGAAATTATAGAATGAAATAAACGTTGATGTTCTAAATTCTCCTTTTCACCTGATTTTCAGATTCATATCAGCTGGAAATTTAGTGTCCTTTCTTAATGGTATGGTATAGGAAGCATCACGAGATGTTAGCAACATCTTAGTTTGCCCCACAAATTTTCCATCTTCCAGCAGCAAGTGATTTAGCACTGGTGAAGGTGAATTTTGTTTTATCAGATAACGCTTTTTTATGTTTGCAGAACAGATAACTGTTTAGACTGAAGTTTAACAAGGGGCTTCTGCTAATACAGCCTAGTTGTGTTCTTTTCTTCACAAAATAATCTGGCAAAATATTGTGTGCTCTAACTTACTCAGCTCCAGTTCACTGCAACTCCTGACTTTCAGTACAGTTTCCCTACATTCAAAGACTGCATTCAGGCTTTTCTAACCCATTTTAAAGGGATTTGACTTTATCGTCTATGGAGACAACATAGTTACTATATTCCAGTCACATACCAACTGTACTTCTACATAATGGTAAAATGTGCTTATCAAAATAATTTCTTTTTCTCAGAAAATGCAGAACCTTTTTCCAGAGGTTTGCACCTACCTGCAAACCACATTCCTGCCTTCTCTCCTGTTCTCTTGACATCAACTCTAAAACTAAAACCCTAGAGATGAAAATGCTGCCTGTGAAGTTGGCTGGACAGCAAACAAAGGTCAGACTTTTCTTTTTGCTAGAAACACCTCTATTTTACCAGATACCTTTGTAGTCCCATGCCCACAGATCTCTTTGCTGAAGGGTTTCCATCTTTTCTGATTCTGCTTTGTAGCTCTGTAGGAAAACTCTGCTCTTTCTTCTGCTCCAGCTACTTCACACTGCTCTATCCCCAGTGGGATCTTGAAGTCCACCTTCCAGATCCACGGATATGGTTCTCTTCAGGGTCCATTTCTTCAGGATCACAAAAACTTCAGGTTGGCTTGAAACAAGAAAAGCAGAACATTTTCCCACATGAAATAGAGTATATTCCTTTTCCCTTAAAGAAGCAGGCTATGTAATGCCCCTGTGTAACCCTAGTACCAGTCAGAAATAGTTATAAATAAGTATTTATGACTACAGATGCTGACTTCTGATAATATACTACTTAATCAAGAGTTAATGGCTCTCTTACAGTCAGTTTTTCCAGTGCCAGAATCTGCTGGCTCAAGCTGCCCTATATGCCCTTGCGTTAATTACTTTGACTAACTACAGGAGCAACTTATTAAATTTACTGATTGCACTGTCCATAAACCAATATTTTCTAATTCTTCTACATCAATAACCAGAGTACTGCTCTCTTTAGCACTGATAATTTTTCTTTGGCTTATATTGCCTTTTTTCAGATTCAGTGAAATTTTGCTTCATTTACAGGGCCATCTCAGCTCACTCAGATTCAGTGGTTAAGTTGTGTACATTGCCCCTCTCCAATGGGCAATTTTTCTTCCAAATCCTTGGAACAAAAATTGGTTTTAACATTTGGGAATCAGTAAAATAGACAAACATTAGATAACTTTGATACTTAGATATATGGGACCATCAAAATATCTACCTTATTCCATCTACATCTTCTTCCAATGATGCTGAACCATCCTTACCATTTGCAGAGATGCTGTAACAGTTCGGGCATTATTAACAGTGCCATTTTCAATTTCTTTCAAGAACAAGTTAATGATGTTGTTATTGTCTCTGGATATCAGTACCCCCTTGATATGACAACTATGAAAGCAAAAACACTAGTGAAGAAGTCAGACATGTCCTCAGTATTACTAATTTTAATACCAGCATATATATTAGTCTGTATATGTATATCAGGCAATAATTTTTTCCAGCCTGCTTCTTCTATGTTATATTTTCCATCCTCTCTCATTGCTAACTAATGTCTAACATTCCTGCTTATTCTCTTCAATTAACCACAGGTTATTGCATTTTGGTCTTCCAAGACCATAAATTTAAGTATCATCTTTGCCTAGTGTGTCTTGAAGCAGACTAAGAATGTTATACCTTAATACCAGGTGCATTAAACTTTGGTCTCTTGGGTCAGGAGTTGGTGACTACCTTTCTCCACTCTTAATTAGTATAATTACTTATCTCTGTGCTTCACCAATCACTGCTGGTAGAATCCAAAGAAGGAAGTGATACAGTATTGCTTCTCTTACTGTAAGGTAACGAAGGCATGGTTTCACATTTATTTGAGAGACAATCTGAAATGGAACAGAACTCTAATTTCTGGTGTCTCTAATGTATTATCTTCCCTACATGTAATTCACTTCAGCTGTTAAGATACTCATCTTGAGTAAGAGCCTGTGTGGTAGCACAGCAAAGGCTGCTCACTACAGGAGGATTAAGGGGTCATTAAACACCTTGGTACCCAGTTCTGGAGAGAACACAGCTTAATTAGGATAAGGACCCAAGGCTTTCTAAGGTCCAGTAACTTCCCCAGACAGTTTTATAGCATTGCAGTATTGTCTCAAATTTTACCTGAGCTCCAGTCCTCTCTCTGACACCCTTTGCAGTTTAATTCCCCCTATGCAGCATGCCACGTATTTTGTGGAAGAGCTTTCAGAAGACAGCAACTGATTGTACCCAAGCTGAGAGAACGTTTCCATGGCCAAATGAGGGATTCTTAAGAGCTATTTACCTTTACTTGGAGAAAGAAATTTATAGAAAAATCAGAAAAGGAGGATTTCAGACCTTTCTCTGTTTGATAAAAATCACAATACTTCACCATCACAAAAAGCAGTAAGGTTATTTATACTGTATTCCAAACATGGGAGACATTATAGAAGAATAAAACTAAAGAGCAATTTATTACATAGCATCTCAGTGACAAAACTGCAATTTCAGCAGGCACGGTTATATGATAGCTACCCCGTAACATCATGCAGCACAGAGTTTTGTGAGTCCATGGTGTTCTGGAAGTAAGCCAGGCACAAAAATAATGAGGGATTTGGAAGTAAGTCAGAAATAAATTATCCTGGTTATGAAAGAATAAAAAAAGAAAAAAAAATATAATTGACCCAGCCAGAATAAAAATCACAATGTTTTAGAAATCAGTGGTCATTTTTCTAATACTGCAGCTAGATAGATATTGAAGAACCTAAAAACCATATGGCTTTATTTTCAGAAATTCTGAGCATTTGTTCACACAGCCAGAGTAGTTTCTACTTAGTTTATATGCTGTTCCTTTCCTTGTAAAAGAAATAATTTCCCACACTAGTGTCTGTCACCTCTCACAGTGTTATGACTACAAGCAGTCAAAACCTTATGATAAAACAGATTTCTGTTGGAAAAAGACGATTAGTTAAAAAAAGAAAAAAAGCATATTTCACAGTGAAGACTCAGCTTTTGCAACTTTTACAAAGCATTCCTAGGTCAGGCTTTCCAACTTTGGAGCAGATCCAACTTGCAAACATTTATAATGCTTCACCCAAGGAACCAGAAGCCTTATGAATCCCACTGTGAGTCAATGAATTCAGGGCTAAGGCAGTGCTTGGGACTTAATATGTCTAGTTTCTCTATCAAAAAACTGTGATCTTTCCACTCTGAGACAGTGAAATTAAGCAAAATTCAAAAATATCAGGCCTAGTAAGATTCATATTTGCAACTGTGTAGTCATGAGATCCAATTTTTCAGTTGCAATGCTGGGTTTTGGAGAGAGGTTTCAACTAAAATGAGAAGAATCATATAGATTATAATCTCTTGGTTATAATCTCTTGGAGATCAGAGAGAATACATTTCATTTTGAAAAATAAAATTTGCAGGGTATCAACTATAAGCCTTTTTCCTCATTAATCTGGACTTCAACTCTGGATCAGACATTTTAAAAAAATTTGTGGAAAGGAAGTTAACTCACAGCCAGAAAGATCCTCAAGGACCACCTTTTCTTTGTATTTCTGTAGAGGTCTTTGGAACCTCTTAATTGCATGCATAAAATTAACCATTCATATGTTAGAGCACAGTTAGAAGACTCACAAGATACATGTAAGCTGATTTGTAAGAAGCAGAAGATTATTGTCGTTATAAATAAAGATTATATTGTCTTTATATTTATTTTTCCTTTAAAAAGAAACCACCTTTTTAACAAGCCACATTCAAAACAGTAAATGATGTGTTACAGAAATTATTAATTTATATATATTCTATTCATATTCCTTAAATAAGCCCTTCCACTCAATTCCACTTCAAGAATGGGGAAAAAGCTTTTCTTGATTTAAGCCGTGAAGGACTGAGCAATATTAGGACCACCTATGAGAAAAAAGCAGAAAATCTGCTACCTCTTCCCCCAATCTACCTTGCCCAAAAGAATGAAAAGCCCATATTCTAAATACCCTTCCAGACATTTTCTAATGCTTGCTCTGCTTTACTTCCTCAACTATTTGATCAAAGCAATTTGCTCAAAAAGAGCAAAGGTTATTGACTTCTAAAACCTTCTCTCTACAAATGGATCGATAAAGCCTCATCTCTCATTCCCATCACTGTATTTGCATTTACAGCCACTGAGAACAATCAGAGAAACAGGCACCCTGCTGATCTTGTAAACTTCCCAGGACATGTGCTAGAGGGAAACGTGGGTGGGTGGGTGGATACCTGTACATCAGAGATCTCCAAAAATAGAACATAAAAAAAAAATTGCTAATATATAGCCTAAGAAGGAGAAAAAAATGTATTTTTCATAAATTTTCTCCAAAAAGTCCTCAAGATGCATTTCTAGCAGTGGTTTAAAATGTTATATGTGGATTTCTTTTTTCCTCCTTCTCAGTAGTCAGCATTGATTGGCTGGGCTTTATATAGCACTGTGCATGCAAACTAGTTACAAAATTGTTGTTAGCACTAGAAAATCACCTGCCGTTAAGCTGCATACTGTGGATGCAAATTTAGCACGCTCATAAATGGAAAGCTTGAGTGGAGTACAGAATGTCCCTACAACTACAGCTCAGAATATTAATCAGTTTGAAATATATTTAGACTGGATGAGCTGGGATTAATAATGTCACAGAGATAATACATCATTCTTCTTTAGATAATCGATCCAAGTTTTACTTTATTACTCTTTTATAGCTGCGTGGTGGCCCATCTGAAACAAATGGGAGGTTCTGAAGTTACCGAGTGAACAGTTTTGCCCACATTTCAAGACCTCTCGTCTCAAACAGTATTTGTGGTCCCAGATGAAAAATGAAAGCCTAAGTAGGCAAAAATAATCCAGGGTGGGATTTTCAAAGGCTGGCTCGGGGCATTGCCTCAGACTGAGAAAGCCCTTTTTCTTCCCCCTATCCATGTCAGTGCTGGAGAGTTTCTCACCAACTTATCCAGGGTTGCTCTTCCACACCCCTCAGCACCACCAAATTCTCCACTGAACATCAACATGTCTTCAGCAGGAAAGGCTAAGAGGAAGGCTACATCTAGAATCCAGAGGTTACAGTGCCCCTCCAGTCAAAAGGAGATATAGACATAAAACATCTCTCTGCGTGCAGAGGGCAATCTGCTAAGCCAGGTTTCCTGATATATACAGCCCCTGCTTGAGGTCATATGGCTCATGCCCTCTCCTCCTCTTCCTCAACTAGAAAATGAGGTCATATACTAAGAGAAGGAACTAAGGTACTAAGAGAAGGAACGGGGTGGTACAAAACACAATGCAGAGCTACAGCTGTGCTAGCTCCCATGAATCAACCTGAACTATGGCATTCTTGTCTCATAAGGTTGAATTCCAGCTCCACCAATTTATACCATATTTTACTTGCATGCTTCTCCCATCCTCTGGCTCTGATATTTGTCTTATTCCACAGAAAGCCAGTGCAACTCATTAAACATTGTTATTCAGTAAAGAGAAACTAGAGTCATTTGGGGTTTGGGGTTTTTTTTTTTTCTGAATTTAATTTCTGTGATTTTAGGAAGCAAAATGGTCTCAAAAACAGGACGAGAAGATCACCAGAGATGGCAGAAGGGAAGCAGAGAAAGATATGTTTTGGACTAAAAGGGTAGCTTGGCAGTCTAATGAAATCTTCCCCAAAATTCTTTTTAGGTGTGAGTCTAAGACTAAAGACACCCCACTTCTCAGTGCCCACCTAGGGTCAGGCAGCTCTCAAAGCAGCTCTCAAAGCTCATGCTTTACGGTCCACGCTTCGTGTCCTTCACTCAGAAATCCTCAATCTCCTGCAGGCACTGGGCCACTCATTTTAACAGTAGTTTTGCCATACCTGAGACTCAGATCTCTAAAGGCATTTTCATGGATGCCTCCCACAGTTTTCAATTAAGTCAGAAGCTTCAATACCTCTGAAATTTTGATCCTGTAAGTCCTCTTTTTATAGCTCAGCCCTTCAGGTTTTAGTTCCTGTGCCAGGAACTATCATTTTTAGTTACAAAAGACTTACATTCAGACCTTACAGATGGCATAAATACAATATTTCAATTTCTGAGAAGTGATTTTGAAATACGAGATAAATATGCCACAGCTCCTATGCAGCATGGTTTCTAACTTATTTTATTGCTGACTATCAGCCTAAAATGAGATTTTATGCAACCCAACCTAAAAATGGAAGTTTATCATAGAACTGCTGATAGACTCTTTGTAATATGTTATATGCTAATGCTTTTAAAAGTCCTTACCTGCAATCTAATTTTTAAAAAAATTTAAAAAAAAAAGCCAAAACATGACAATTAATTCAGTTTTTCCACTGTGAAAAGATCTTTAGAGATCTTTAGGTATTTCCACATATAAGCATTACCCGAGGGTAATTCACCTTTCAGTTGCTAGTAAAAAACCTGCTATCTTTATAAAAAATTTGCCTCAAGGAACTTGACAAAAGTTGAACTCTGCCATGAATGAGATTTTAATGAGCTACCCAGTGAGGATGAGGGAATTACAACAGGGGTTATTTTTTTCTGTTCTACAACTACTGTTGTATCACAATGGACTAAAAACATCTCCACCAATACACCTCTTTTTCTTCATAGTTTTGTAGCAGGTGTAAATTAGACCTAATACTTTTTTTGTTGCAATTCTATTGTGCTAGTTACAAAAACGTCTTTATGCTTTCCTCTCAACAACCAAAACTTTGTTACTCCAAACACTGGAAGTCAACCAAGTGGATGCATCTTCAGATGCTGTGTTTTACTAGTGTTGGCAAAAAAAACCTCAATGTGGGTTTTCTTTCTTTACGAAAAATTTCAACAGAAAGAACAGCTTTGTCTTAACATTGCATTTAGTTACAGCACTTCAGCTCTTTGTCCCAGAAATCAAAGGGGATCTGTTTCTTACCTCCTTCCACCTCTGCCATCCCAAACTCTCAGCATATTTTGTCATTTTGCTTTTCTCTGCGGCTGGACATTGGTAGGTTCAGCGCACTTGGATGCAGGGATCAGAGTTGGCACGAGGAATCCTCATTCTTCCGCAGTTTGGCCAATGGGTTTTGCTATCAGGATTATGATCATACAGATTTGGGTTAAGAAAAAAATTTTTTATTAACATGGGCTACAAGAATCTCAGGATTGTGAGGCGGGGAGACAAGAAAGGCAGAAAAAAAAAAAATTCTCTCCAGCACAGGGGTTGAAACCCATCACATTTATTCCCTTCCTACTACAGGAATAGGACATTGGAGCTCTCTAGTCTCTGCCAGATAAGCCAGTAAAATATTTCACCCCACCTAAAGTCTTTGGGCTAAGGATAGGGTTCAAGTAGCAGCCTGTGAAACAGGAAAAATCAGATTTGATGTAATAATGGGTTCCTTGAGTTTCTGTGAAAGCTGGGCTTGAATCATACAACCTTATCAATCATATAACCTTATCAGATGGCAGCAAGCACTAGATTTGCTAACTGTGCAATGTTACCAAATGTTCCATTTGACTCAAAAACAACTAAAAGCTCTGTTAATGTCCCTTTTTTCTGGAACAAAACTGAAATCTTCCTGTAATAAAGTGTAAGTAGTATTGAACATCTCTAACCAGAGAATTATTTTTCTCTTCATTCACGTCTTTTGATAAAGCTTATTTCTCTTAGCTATATTTACTAAGTTTGTGAAAATAATCAGGTTACTGAGAATGGAAATGGCAGAAATGAAAATCCTTGGTTTAAAGGAATTTTTATGCAGCTATACAGTATTATTCAGCTTTGCAATACTTATACATTGCAAATATTATTTTAATTTTAAAATGTTTTTGTCACAGTGATAAGGTTGTTACATTTGTATTATTAAATATTTTCAAGAACAAGTCTGGATATAAGTAAAGAGAAATATCTGGGTATATTTGGGTATTGAGAAATATCTGATTCTGAAAATAAGTATTTTACTTGCTTTTTTTTCTGAAGAAATTCTTTTTTTTTTTGAATGACCACTTAGTATCAGCCAAAGTACAAACTGAATATCATAATTATCTAAATCAATAAGAACAGATGTTAAAAAAGTGTTATGAAACATGTGTCAGAGATAATTTGCAATTGAAAAATCTATGAACACTGGGAAGGCATCTGGAATATGCTGAAATGTCAGCGTTAAGACAGCATATGCATTCTACAAAAATGCTATTTTAGAAAAGAAGGCAAAAAAAAAAAATTGTATATCTATTCTTTGCTCTGCTGTTAGCACACCTGTTTCACATGAGTTTATCATGATGTAGCACTACTCCATTCAAGTCTTTCACGTTGTGAAATATCACAACATCTGTAAAAGACTCCGGCTGTTAAGAATGAAATTTGAAGCTGAATAGAGCTCCGTGTATCATTGATACTGATGTCCATACTATCTCAGAGGATAAGGAGATGAAATCCCAGCTTTGTTAAACTCCTCAGCAAAATGCACCAGGCTTCACTGCTACAAAGTGTTTAATATACTGAAATGTATTAATGTCAGTGGGACATAGAGTTGAATTCAATAAGGCTTAGGAGTGAAGGAAGGGCTGCCCATAGAACTGAACAGATGAAGTAAATTTAAAGGTAATTTACCAGTTCTTGCTGTCCCCCAGTAAACTTACACTAAAGTGAAACACAGGTAGCAGATCAACACCACCAATGCCTGTTTTATACCACCTTCTGCCTATCTCAAATACAAAAATATTGTCAACCAATGCCATTTGTCACCCTCCATTCTACTTCCTAGATCGGTGTTCATAATTTAAAACAGCTCAAAAGGACTGAGGATAGTGTAATCTCAGAAATTTCAGTTAATCCTAATGATATAGATTTTCTGATGTTGACTTCAAGTCATTATCAATATTTTGGATATTTACTTATGTATGAACTCCTTTGGATGCATATTCTGCACCGTGAACGTCTCCTTGACATAGTATCCTTGGACTTTCCAGTAGTATGTCAAGTTCCTCTTCTCCAGCTCATTCTCTCCATGCCCTCTCTCCGAGAAGGAAGATGGGTGTATGTGGGAATGAGCTGCTATTGGAATGTCCCACTGTTGATACACAACAACAAATAATTTTTGTCTGACACCTATCACATCCCTCTTAAAATCCTATGGGAATCTCAACACTCACCTCAGTTCCAGTAGGAAAAAAGGTAATTTTTTATCATATTTAAAAATCAAGGAGAAAGGAATTTTTCTTTAATCTAAACTATTTGTAGACAGCTGCAGTTTTTGCATACTTTTAATCCCAGATCCTCTCATCTTCTGCCTTAGTGATTTTTAAAAATAAATAAATAAATGTTACCACAAAGGTAAAAGAACCCCACATATTAATTACACACATAATTTGTGAGGAAATTGTGCTGTGATCAGTGACAGGGAGAAACAATACATGATACGGTACTTGTTCAGAACAAATATAAAAGCAAAAAACAAGCTAAAGTAACATTTCTCTTTGGGCTCATAGATTGCTTGTTTTAATTAGAAACTAACAGGCAGATGCAGCAGAAGCTGACCACCACAAAGAGATCAGAAAGGACTTCTTCAGATCTTTTCAGGGAATATTTACAATTGCAAATCAGATTGTAGAATAAACACAGAGCAGTAACAGTAGCCTCCTCCAGCCTGAATAAAATCCAGCTCTATAACAGTACTGAAGCTATTTTAGATATCCTGATTTAATAGCCTCTCTTACAACAAAAGCAACAACAAAGATGGTTTAGCTACCTATTTTTATTGGTACACTAATATGTTACTTTCAGTGAAGATTAGAAATAAGGCAAGTCTTATTTACTTAATTTTAGTGAAGTTATGTCACAGAGAGCAGCAGCATGTTACCCAAGGTCAGGAGGGTTGGCAGCAGAGCTGGAACAGCAGTGCCCAGCTGAGGGTAATGTTCAGCAGTCCCCTAATCCAGCAAGCAAGCAGAAAACAGGCACCCCTGCCCCTCAAGAACCAGTTTGTCCTGAAGATCTACTTGCACCTCTCCAGATCAGCTAATCTGGAGGTCAGGCAGTGAGGAATCAGAACCAAATAGCACATTTAAAATTCTTATCCTGAGCATATAGGTAAAGAAAACTATAAACTTTTTCACTGCAGCTCCCATTTTTCCTTTATACTCATTTACAGATGCACCCTCTTTACCATTCTCCACCTCATTCGTTGTATATGCATTATTCAAAAATCCAATAAAATCCAAGTGTGGAAATAATTTTTCATAAACTGCATAAAATCAACCCCTCTTTAAGATGACAGTATGTTTCCAGTATTTGGTTTCTCCACCCCTAGACACACTACAGATAGCCTAAAATGGCACAGGGGCTCTGTTGGGTATGATTTATTGCCTTGATTTATTGAACTGAGCAATGACAGAGCTCCCGCTTGACAAGTTTTCATTTCTTCATGGCAAGTAATTAGCCTTCATATTGCCAAAGGGCTCTTCAGCTGCCCTGTCAATGCAGTTCCAACCTAATGAAAATCCACCGTCTTATCATAGTAAGACATTTACATTATTCACATATTGCTTTCCAGTGGCCTCTCATTAGCTTCATCCTGCTTAACTTTGCTGGTTTATTTGTTGCAACAGAACAGAAAAAATATGACGCTCAAGGAAGAAAGGAATCATTCAGCTGCAATCCTCACCACTGGGCTAAAACAAGGTCTTCTGATGCCCCCGTGCCAATGATTTTAAAGAGACCATTGAGGATATATACCCCAGCACACATTTTTGGCTTTGTATTTACTCTTGAGCCTTCAGAGACAGAGCTGCATCTTGTCATTAAGCACAGCCCCAAATAACAGGTAGCGTTATAATTCAGACCTCACCACAGTCATCATCTCTCTCCTACTTCTTCCTCCTGACAGGTAGTTTACAGCTATCTGATCCTGATGCCCAACTCCTCTCCAGCCAGCAAACAACATCTATAACCAAACCCCTGCCTTTTCCTTACCTACCTGGGGAGAGGATAACTGCCAGCAGTATGACAACCTTGCTAACTCTTTCAGGCTGGGACCAAACCCTGGAGGCAGCCAGTCTGGCTGGGGTGGAAGAGGAGCTGTGAGGGCATGCTGTCCAAACCACAGTGATTTACACAGAGGATGATGGTCTGCTAAGTAACCCCATCAAATCCCACAAACTGGGTTTTGTCCAGTATTAACATCCCGCTGGAGATTTGCAAACTGTAAAGTGCCTCCATACCTTAGCCTGTATTGTGCACAGACCTAACCAAACTATCTTACATACAGACAATGCAGCTGCCAGGATCAATTTTGTTTAGCAGCAAGCTCTTCAGCAACACTGTATAAGACCACCTGGGACCACTGGTTAGGAAGATCATCAGATTTATGTGCAAAAAAAAGCATACAGTAAGAGTAAACAGAGAAACTGCCACAAAATAAACATTCAGCTAGGCTCTTCTAGAATGATACTAGATCCTTTCAGAGTTTTTTTAGCATTTCAGTCCATGGATTAGGATTATATTAAAGCACACCAAATCATTTGATCCTTTGCCTTGGCTTTATCTTGTCCTGTTTTTACCACGTTGCAATAAATTTTGTTCCCATTTCCGGGGCAACGAACTCCATTCCTCCACAACACAGGACTGGTCTTCCCACTGAGTAGGAGCCTGGACTGCCAGGGAGAGCAATTAGGAAGCAAAGCATCATTATGAAGAAAACCTAATTTCTTCACCTGGAATGGATGATGGAGAAATATGAATTTTACCTTGGAGATTTCAAAGATGTCAATGAATTGCTTAATACATAGCCAACAATTTAGGCTTGCTACCAGCAAGTAGGAAAAAGAGGGATGAATCCTACTAAGAAACCAGTAGCTGGCACAGACACTTCTACAGAAAGCTCTTTTCCTTGCAGAAACTCTCTTGGTTACTGGCCAGTGGAGTATTTAGTGTGTTTACATTCAAGAAGAAGCTAACTTGCATCTAGACTGCTGGAGCCTTGCCTGGTCACTGACAGATAATGGTCTAACCCTAGGTGGAAGCAAAAGGGTTAAATGAGGAAAAAGACCCCCCACAGTCACAGTATTCTGCGGCCTTGGTCAGACTCTGCCTTCCCCAGGAGACACAAGACGGGGAAAGCAAATCTCATCACCCTCTGATCAATCCTAACAGAGAAAGATAGTGAGGAAAAGATGAAGCACATCTTTCAGGCTCTGCTGTCCCACTGGATTGCACAACTGAGAAATATAGTTGGTAGTATTCATGAGCTGGGCATGGTGCTCCCAGCACGCTCCCCACCACAAATGAAACATAACATGAAAAAGCATTGTTCCCTAAATCCCACATTCTTCCCCACAGATCCTTGGGGGATGATAAAGACATAAAACTCCTAATTCTGTTTTTCTACTTCTGCCTTTCGCCATCCCTAGAAGGAATGCTTCATCATCAGCCTGCTTGTTGCTCTTTTGTCCTATTTCAGCTTCCAGGACAAACAATTCCCTGATGCAAAACTACTGTCCAGAAAAGTGAAGTCCAAAATGGATACAGCCTTCTGTCTCCCTGTGTTTATTTTCACTGATATTGCCTTGGATACTAACACTGCATCTTCCTTTGAATCTGCAAAGCACCTGGAACATTTTCTACAGCACACTTAAAAAGTACAAAACACTCCTAAAACATTGCTTGGGAAGCAATGAGTAACAAAAACTGAGCATGCAACTCAAAACCAGAGCTGTTTGCAACAATCCTGAATCTGGTTTCTTCGCAGCACTATCGAGTACTGCTTAGCTGTGACAAGGTGTCCTCAGAGGTGACAATTTATGCACAGACAACTGTCTCTGAAAAGCTACTTGTACTCATCCTGGCCCAAGAACTTGTGAAAGGAGGGTGAAAAGCTATGTATCAGAGACTTCTTTTCAGTTCTGAATATTGTTCAATAATTCTGAGTCTAAAGGTCCAATTTGCAAAGGTGGAGTTCAACCAAGACATAGATGTGCAGATACAGGTGCCAGCTGAAAGGCAGCAAGTGCAGAAGATGAGTGCTCTCTATCATTAGATTTTGACAGGCTGGCACTGAGTCCTACAAGCTGCTGAGTTAATGAGTCATGAGCACAGGATGGGAACTAAGACATCCCTCAGGATAAAACTGATGCCCTTCAGGTACTGAACTAGAGATTTGGAGAGCTCATTCTCAGGGGGGCTGAGTGAAGAGGAATTGCAGTTAATCAGCATCACTTAACTCCTTTTTTCTGCAAACTACCCCAAATTGTGGATCTATTCTGCCTATTTGGCCATTGTGAGTTACCAACTGCCACATTAGAGGTCTTTAAAAGTACACCTTTCTCAAGCATACTCAAGCAAAACATATTCCTCTACAGATTTCTGAACTACAACTCTATTTTCAGCTCAGTGTATTACAGCCCTTCATGCAACACATTTAAGTCGAAGTGATATAGAGATTCTGTTTGGAGCAGCAAAGCAAACACTAAATCTCTTTCTTAATTATAGCATTGCCAAGTAACCAAACATTCTGCTTCTCCCTAGTTCTCTTGGTCTTGCAGTTTTCCTTCCCTTTATGTTACAGTGTTGAAGCAGACTGAATAGTGCAGGCAAAATCACAACTGAGAATGGTACATCATAACAGCTTCAAGAAGGTATTTGGATTCATTTCTAATAAGCAGACTTTTCTCATCATTTTGTCACATCTAGATTAGACGTCCAGTGTGTAAGAGGTTTCAGGTGTTATATACAACAAACACTTTCTATCACAGGAAAAGAGACAGGACTAAAACTTCACCAACCAGAAGAGCTAATGGAAAATTCACTTCTATAAAAATAACTCCCTTCTCCTCCCTATGAACCTGTCACAGAATGTGTATTGAGGAGTAAAAATGTAAAAAAAAAACCCCAAACTCTTGCTGGATGCACTTGTGGCACTAACATGATTATATTAAGAAAGTGTGGGGATAACATACCAGATTTTTCTTGCAATACATTTGTTTAGTTACAGAAATTTCATCAGAAAATGAAGAAAAGCAGAGGATAAGTATGTTTCTCAGCAGTGTTTGGGTCACAAAGTAGGGAAATTATGATAAATAGGATGTGCTTTTTTTTTAAAAAAAAAGAGATATTATAGACAATGTCACAGAGATTATGTAAAATGCAGAAGAAATAGTGCCAATAACTAATGCATCTAATGTGTATTGATAATGCTGCTCATGCCAAGAGCCCCTTTTTGAAATGGCTGATGTAAAATCTATATAGCAGTTAACCCAAAAGTGTCTGTGGTTGGATCTTCAAGCAGTTCCAAGCAGAATGAAAGTTATCACAGAGGGTTAAAACAAAGATGGGTGAAAGTGGAAATTACTGGACCACATCAGAAAGAATGACAGAAAGGGGACTTAAGTAGCACTCCAGTTATTTAAAATTTCTACTATAGAAAGAAAAGACAAAATCCCAGCATGCTACTAAACCTTGATCTCAGTTTTGTTTTTCAAAGCATATATGGCATATAAGCATTCTCTGTTGCACTTTGACCATTTTTAGCTGTTATACATAAACACTGACAGGGCTGTTTTTACAACTGTTGAAGATTTTTTATATCAAACTAAGAATTTTGGCATTACCTATTTCAGTCCAAGACTTATGAAAGAAGATACATAATACAGCACTCGATAAAATTTATATTATTTCAAAAAAGTCAGCCAATCTCACTTGCACCTTCTCATAAGAGTTCCTTATGTATTCAAAGGACCTTACTATCTCAGTAGAAATCAAACTAGAGGAGATATTGTACTTTTATTACATCATTTATTAAAATAAATCATAATTAGTATGATATCATCTGTTGATTCTTGTTATCTGTTGCAATGAGATGAAGAAACAAATAAAAAAGGTCATTTTCATTAGATGTTTCTTTATTATAAAATTCTAATCAGTACTCATTTCGTAACAAATGCAAGGCAATCATATAGTCTTGCAAAGCAAGCCTGGGAAATAATTACATTCTTAAATAAAACTAAAAATCAACTTATCCTTTGCTTGTTACTGGAAGGTGAGAAAGCACACAAAAAATACTCATAGATCCAGCTCCTCCTATGTAACACTATAGCCTCCTGCTTTTTGCAGGTCATTTTAACAACACTTATGTGTCAAATCTAAAATGTCAATGCTTTGAAATGCCAACAGGGAAAGGAGAAGTAACACTGAACTAAATAAAAACAGAGCCTATATGGACATGTCAATTTAAAATTTATGAAGCCAATTTTGGGCTTTCTTTTCTGATAATGACTTCACTTGAGATCTTTGGTGAGTCATTTTAAAGCATATCTGAAGTAAGTCCTGCATAATTTCCATTGAGCAATTCAAATCCAAATTACTGTCCTCCAAATCATTGCTCAGCTGACACTCCACAAAATCTTAACATTTTTACATTTAAAGGCTTTTTACCAAAGACAATCTTTTTAAAAATTAATTTCCTGGGAGTGTTCAGAAACAACCTACTTCAGTTTACCCTCCTCTAGACCCCTGTCTACAGAGATCTTGCACAGATACACATAAATAGTATACATAGTCAAGAAAAAGGCAGTAGAATCCATTTGTCTGTCTCTCTACAAAAGCATCAACACTGGGCTGGAGATCAACATCACTTTTTCTCTCTGGTGAATTTTATCTTTAATTTTGTCATATAACAAACTTTCACCTGCAGCTGATAGTGATCTTCTGCCATTCCAGTTCCCCTAGTAACTTGCACTCTAGGAGGTGGAAGTGTCCGTGGAAGTGTGAATTAATAGTTCCAAAACCTGGCTCACCTTTCTAATCAGCTAGCTACTGGCTAAAGAGAGGGCACCTTCTCTAACTGGATTTTGAAGGACCTCTGCACACTTTTTGTAGCAGTGTTCCATTAGCAAGGCTGTGATCCTCAAGCAGGAGCTGTATCCCCTTGACCTCTAGCATCTTCTTTAGGCCATCTCCACCTTTCCTCTTCTTAGGAAATATCAAAGGCAACAGCATGTCCTATGTGCTCAACTTGCTGAGTTCTGCTAGGAAGTGTCTGGCTTCCCCCACAATTTTGGTGGAGACGGTAGGTGCTCAGTTTAGCTTAGGTCACAATGTCCTGCATTAAGTGATTAGCGGTAATTTTAAAGCAACCACAACTCAATGGCAAAGCTAAGCTAAACTGAGTGTAACAGTACGTGCCCATTTTGGCAACTATTACTCAGCACAAAACAACTGAAAACACATCGGCACATATGACTCTAAAATTCATAGAAGTATATTGATTACTTTAAACTATTCGAGCAAGAAGAAACTAGATTGTATACATACGCCTCATCTGATACACACGTATCTCAAAATATCTTAAGAAATAGTATTAAAGAAAATGGGTCTAATCATAAAATGGGTTTAAGAAGAAAAACATGAGAGCATCCATGCAGAGAGAAGACGAGAGGCCAGGAACTGTATTATTTTGCTGCACGAGTGCCTGCACTACAAACTGCTGAATGGGTGAAGAAAGAAACTGTTATTGCTTTATTACCATCCATGCAAAGATAGCAACAGCTTTACTGATTTCAGTAGTCACGAGGCAGTTTAAGAAGGTGGGAAAAACAGTATTGAAAAACAGAAGCAAAGGGTCTGGCAAGAAAAACTGTTGAAATACAAGTATCTGATTTTGCTCAGCTACAGCTATTCCTCCTTTTAGCTGGACTGAGAGGCATATGCAAAGTATTGACACACAGAAGGAGAAGAATGTGTGCATAGGCAGCTGATGTGGAAGACCTCAGCCTACAAGAACGTGCTGATAGACTAATCTTCAAGGGGTGGAATATGGAGATATTCCACTAACATAATAATAGCAGTAATAAAGAACACAAGGAACTGAAATAGTGTAAGAAGAGAAGGAAGAGAGAAGGAATAATAGAAAAGTAATGGAAGAAAACCCATCTGAAAAGTTTAACTCCTGGGGATTAAAATTAAAAAAAACCCCAAACTTTAAATAAAAATTTAAAAAGAAAGAAGTGAAAAGAAATTATAATTTCATCTTCAGATAAAAGCTACTAAGGGAAAAAGAAAGTAGAGAACGTAAAGGGTATTTTCTTTAAAAAAATACGTATTTCAATTCTTGTATTTCCTTTGGGGTTTGTATATTTCGGTCACATAGTTATCCAATTAAAATGAAAACTCTGCATTATCCTTTAGGCGAGGACAGCTGCCAGCTGCTAAGTTTCATAAAGTCTTTAATCTTGTCCATAAATATTTAACAAGAATTGGTTGGTACACAAGCCAAAGTAAAGTAAGAAATCAAAAGCATGAGCTCTCCTGTAACCTCTGTATTGTCTGAAAGGAGATGAACTACTTGAACAAAATTATGACTTTTCTCTTTTTATGTTAAAATTATATTAAAATATATGCAGGCAACTTTTCTGATCATTTTCCTATTTCCTTCTCCTCATGTAAACTACTGAAGAGAAGCAAAGAACTAAAACTGAGATAAATCTCTTTTCCAAACTGAGTTTACAGCACAGCAAACTACCAATCTTTGCCATTTTATCCTATATGCTTTCCATGTTAATCGGTTGTTTTTCAAGCACAGCCTTCAATAAAGGATATCTCCTTTCCCTGATCTGTTGGATATATAGAGACTCTGTAAGCAGAAATATAGTCACAGGTGCAATGAGACTGCAGACATAGCCTGCAACATCAGGTCTTTGCAGCATCAGCACCAGCACAGACAACACATGGTGCACCATTTAAAACCCATGGCTTCAGCAGTGCACACAGCCTTCTCGTTTAGACTGGCATCAGCTTGATGATGGAGCTGGCAGCCTCAGTCACAGCCAGGAGCAAGGAGGAGTCCTATCTTCTGCTCTGTTTCCACAGATTGCCTGCTCGGGAATGTACCTGGGAAGAGGCAGTCTTCAAAGACAAGTGTCTGAGCAAATCATGGTTGCAACAGCCCCATTCCAAGTCAGGGAAAACTGGCAGCTCTTGCTTGATATTCTAACAGGTGCTGAACTGTGGGACTCATCGACTTATATTTGTAAGGCTACACACAGCCATAGCCCTGCATAACCCCACTTTTGCAGAAAGCAGAGGAATAGTCCTGTTGTCTATAAGGAAAAGATCACCACCAAGGCCTTAACTCCAGTTCTCCAATCCCAATGTTATGTCTGAAAAGGATCAGCAGCAGAAGGCCTTGCCCTGCAGCTGGACATGCATGATAAGCACACAGCAGAGTTACAGCATGTACAGCAGTAGCATTAAAGCATCGTTTTCTCTTGTGCTTCTCTTGTGGCCCTTGCAGGACTGGTCTCTGCTTTTCTCATGCTTCTGCTGACCACCAAACTCCATCTCTATAGCCTGGATTATCAGCTCCAAGTATCTTACACCCACAGGACTAGGGGGTCCAGAGATCATAAGGAACAAGCATGAAACAGGACCTTCCAAGTCCTGCATCAGTGATGGACATCACATGGCCAAGACAAAGAACGACAGCTGCTGGTTCACACTTGTAGATCTCTTTTTTTAAATGTTTGCAAACAGAACCATATGTTTTGGTGCCTAAGGGAGTTTAGCCTGGTTTCACCTTCACCTCAAGTCATTATCTTAGTTTAATTTTTGTTTGGATTTAATACATTCTGGTAAGTATAGTCAAACTGAGATAAAGTCCTTTAGCACAGCCTTAAAAAAATAATTAATGAGACTAATTTCTTGCTGAATTGACTGCCAAGCCTATAGAAACTCAGAGTTGAGAGCCAGAACCATGAACGATCTCAGTCTAATAAACAAATACAGCAGCAAGTACTGCTCTTAATCAGATCAGTTTGACAGTAACTCTTTAAACATCATACTATTTCAGTAGGTGGAATATTGAAAAATGTAAGCACAAGCTCTCCAAGCACAGATTACCCAAGAAGAAGATCATCCAGATGACAATGATTTTCTCTATCTCTGTGAAAAAGTTAGGTACCTTTCTCAGCTCAGGAGAGTCAGAGAGATGCTTTTAAATTGATTGGTTTTTACTAAGGCATAAACAAAACAAATTTTAATTTCCAGAAAGACCATATAACTTATAACAATATAAAATAACTATCTGTGTCAGGATGTCAACCTTGATGTAAACAGACAGTTAGATATTGGAACCACAATCAGTAAACTAAAGCTGCATATGCTATAAATTGGTTATAAGGCATTCACTGGCACAACAGAGCAAAGCACACGCTAGAGCTTAATCCTTGTGCTGTCTGAATCAATAGAAATATTCTTCTCAATTTAACAGGATGTGATGAAAACACTAGAATCCGCTTCACAGATGTTTCAGAGTGAATTGTGAGGGATGGTGGAGATGAAATCAGATGAAAGGGGTTATCGCCAGGACCTTTGTGAGTGACAAACGCTTTTCAGAACTTTGCATTTTCAGTTTTAATCTGATACCTGGAAATAAAGAAACCTGACTTTTCAAAGGAAGATATTTGGCAATGTTGTTAAGGTGGGAGGTAGGGCAAAGAGGCAAAAGAAAAGGGTTCTTGTGAGATTTCTGGAAATTAGACCCTTGACATATTCAAATCACTCATCATTAATGAAAAATATGACTCATTCTCACAGCTCTGTCACTGGTGAGTCAGGTAAGCTTGGAAAATTATGGTCAGAAGTACAGGTGACTGCAAGCCTCTCTGAAATTATTGAAAGCTGCAGAGACAAAGCACAATGGAAAAAAATCAGGTCATTAATATTCCTGCACCTAAATTTCATATATTTAAATACAATTCTGAGAAAATATTGACTACTCTTCTTCTTCTTCAAGTAATCAAAATAAGGCCTTCAAATAAATCCACCAAAAAATATGCTTTAAATTTCTCTGAAGACAGACTCCAAGTACAAAGCCAATGGCACATCCCACACAATCTATGATTAAGATGCTATTTTAACTTTGGTTCCAGAATTAAGAGGTATTAGTCCTGAGTTCTGTTAGCCCTGACAGATTAGAGCACAGTCCTTCACAGGACTGTGAATAATTGAACAAAGGAATTCACTGCTATGGTCAAGGTGAGCACAACTTGATAAATATTTTCATGGAAGAACTCATCCTCATAAGAAAATTTTATAGCACAGATTCATCTCTGACATGTATTAATTATAGATACGGGAGCTCAATGCAGAGCTAAACCAGGCAGGATAGGTACTATGAGAGCCTCAGAAAATTTGCACTTAGCCTAGTGAGCAAACACACTTTTGTCGAAGAAGAGCTCCTCAGGCTCACAAGCCCTTAGGGCAGAGCTAATTAAAGTTCAGAAAGAGCAGCAAGAAGTGATGAGCATGACAATTCCTCTGATGGAGGAAACAATCCAGGGGAAAAGAGTGGGAGGCTGAGCGTAATCACCCTGAGGTGAGATGTGTCAAAGTTGGGGAAGGCCATAGGAGAACTGGTGATAGCTAGGTGAGCAGAGCTGGAGTAAGCAGCAGGCACTCCCATACTTTGCAGTAAGTGAGGAGGAAAGCAGTAAATCACATAATTCTTTTTTTTTCCACTCAATAAAAACTTACCTTTTCTTCAAAAAAAGCACAGACATTTTGTGTGCTGAAGTACAGGGTGACTAACGGAGCCCAACCTCTGGATTAAACTTCTATATCCAAATGTTTAGTCCTTGGGCCAGAATTAGCTGTACAGAGTGACATGATACTGCTGGATGTAGCCATGGCTGCTGGCAGAAATGTTACGAGCACACGAAAAGACAAGCAGTTCAGCTGTATGGACTACCAGAAACACACAATTGCTACCAGGTGAAACATGGCCTGTGACTGCTGCAGGACAGTGAGGAGAGGGAGAGCACTTCACCTCCAAAGTGTTAAACCGTTCAGTGGAGTGATATAAGACTGGCAGAAGAGAAAGCTGTATCTTGCTTGTGTGCATCCAGACAGCAATGCACCATCAAGAAGCTTTGGTGAGAGACACAAACCACATCATTCTCCCATTTTGGATCCCCCTTGGAAACAGGATACACGAAATAGAATCACAGAACACTTCAGCTTAGAAGGGACCTTAAAGTTCATGAATTTCTAACCCGCCCTGCCATCTGTCAGGGCAACTAGACTAGGTTGCTCAAAAACACTTCTTCTCTGGGCAACTTGATTCAGTGCCTCAACACCCTCACAGGAAAAAATTTCTTCATAATATCTAGTCTAAATCTCCCCTCTTTCAGTTTAAAACTGTTCTGCCTTGTCCTGTCACTCCACTTTCTGAGTCCCTCTCCAGCTCTACTGTAGTCTCCTTTAGGTACTGGAAGGAGCTATAAAGTTTCCCCAGAGCCTGTTCTTCTCCAGGCTGAACAACTCCAACTCTCTCAACCTGTCCTCACAGAAGAGGTGCTCCTGCCCTCTGATCGTCTTCATGGCCCTTTGCTGGACCCATTCCAACAGGTCCATGTCCTTCCTGTGCTGGGGGCTCCAGAGCTGGGCCCAGTACTCCAGGTGGGGTCTCACAAGAACAGAGTAGAATCAACTCCCTCAACTTGTTGGCCATACGTTTGATGCAGCCCAGGATGCGGTTGGCTTTCTGTACATTGCCAAGATCTACTACAAGACATATGAACAAGTTGAAGTACAGGATATATTGCAGTTCTATTTTTACCTGATGCTACATCAAAGAAGATTGTTATTAAGCTAGCAGAAACTTCTAAAGCAATGCCAACTGCCTTTAACTTATACTATTACTTTAACCGATTCCTTCAGCAAATAACCAGCGATAGTCTTTATTTCCTAGGTTGCTTCCTTGCAACAGTAATCGAATTCTTGCTAACAATTTTCAGTCATGGAAATCTGAACAAACTAATCTCTGTTAAAGCACCTCTGTTAACAGCTATGCAATCTGAAGTATTTCTGAGGGAGAGACATATTAAGCCTTGAAATTCTTCCATTTATTATCCTCATGCCAATGAGAAAATGGAACATTTTAATTGAGTTTTGAAAGAGTGTTTGCAAACTGCTGACCTAGAAGGAAAGCCCTGCAAATCATTTGCCATAGATTTCTTACAGGACTGTGAAACCTGACATGAAGTGAAACAGTCGACTGCCACAGCACCGGTGAGCGAGTAGCATGTACAGCTCAAGTTAATTGTTATTTTTCACAAGCCTCAGCCAGAGCTACATGTAGCTTTGATTCAGGAGGAGCAGAAGCATTTTGCACCACAGCATCATGTGCACCATTTCAACTCTCCTTTAAGAGGAAAAAACAGGAAAATATAAACAAATACAGATCATCTGGTTCATAGAGCTTGCCTCTGCACAGAGCACAGAGATAGAAACTCAAGTTGCTTAAGCAACTGCCTGCCTGTTCTCTAATTTGGGGTAACTCTACACAAGTTATCATAAAACTTAGAGTACGTACACTTATCTCATTCTGATAAAAATTGATTCAAGATAATTCAGCTTACTAGAACGTACACAGCACAGCACAACAGCATTAGGCAGTAGTCATATATGCCAACTCTAATGCCAACTTTCTGTAATAAATTACTTGGTTTTGATTCTGTGACTCTATTTCTGATAATGAAACATGCTACTAAGCTCAGAGATGCTTACAAATGCAGGGGAACTCATACCAGAGTTATGAAGAAGAAAAAATATGGAATGATATAACTCACATTCTTTCACTTCCAGACCCAGAAATACATTTTGGATTATCTTGACAGGCTGAATCACAATACTTGATGTTTTGGGCAGAGTCCTCATGTCAAATAATTGTACTATCAGAAAATGAAAGACACATTTATCAGTGAGAGACAGGTGTGAAAGCAGAGATCAAACATGCAAAAGCATCTGTGCAGTCTCCCATAGTGCTAACTTTACATCTTAAAAAAATTAAAGTTTGACCTGATGCCAAAGGTCACAGAAAAGGCAAAGGTATTCAATGACTTGTCCAGCTCGGCCTTTCACTGGTAAAGCTTGCCATCAGCAATCCCAGGTCCATGAGACCAGTGGGAAAATCTGGAACAAGGAAGATTTACCATTAATGGAGGAAGATCAGGTTAGGGAACATTTAAACAGATTGGGCTTACATAAAAGCATGCAACTTGACAGTGTGTATTCACAAGTGCCAAGAGAGATGGTGAATGTCATTACAAGGCCACTCTCAATTACAAAAGGTCATGGTAACCAGGGAAGGTTCCTGAGCACTAGAAGAGAGCAAATATCACTTCTGTCTTCAAGAATACCCAAGAGGTTCCAGGAACTATGGGCCAGATGTCCTCACTTCAGTCACGGGGAAGGTAATAGGACAAATTTTCCCAGAGGTCCTTTACATACAACTGAAGGTCACCAAGAAAGGTGATTGGGAGTAATTGACAAGGATTTATGAAAGGGAAATCATGCTTGACCAACCTGATAGCCCTCTACAATGACAAGACCAGTTTGGTGATGACAGTAGATGTTGTTTTTCTCTACTTTATTATGGCTTTCAGCTTTGTATCCCACAGCTTTATCAGTAACAAACTGAAATAGACTGGAAACAGGCTGAATTACCAGGCTCCAAGAGTTGTGATCAGCAGCATAAAGTCCAACTGGATACCACTGGGTTGGTGGTTTACACCAAGAGTCAATATTAAGACCAGTGTTGTTTGAATCTTGATTAATGATCTAGATAATGGAGCAGACCAGGAAGGCATTCTCAAGAAGTTTGCAAATGATACAAAACTGTAAGGAGTGGTTGATAGACCAAATGGTTGTGCTGCCACTTGGAGGGACCTCAGCAGGGTGAAAAAATGGACAGAAGACTGTTGGACTTTGGGAAGATCAACAAAGGAAAACGTAAAATCCTGCACCTGGGGAGAAATAACACAATACACCAGTTCAGCCTGGGAACAACTAGCTGGAAAACAGCTTTGCAGAGAAGAACCTGGGAGTCCTGATAGACAAGAATAAGCAATGTCCCCTTGTGGGAAAGAAGACCAAAGGTATCCTGGGCTGCAACATAAGCAGCGTTGCCAGCAGGCCAAGGGAGGTGGTGCTTCCACATAAACATACGAAAAAGCTTTTTCACTGAAAGGATGGTCATGCTCTACAATGACTTAACCAGAGAGTTAGTAAAGAATCCATCCTTGGAACTATTCTAAACCTGACTGGAGAGGATCCTGAGAAACCTGCTCTAGCTGACCCTGCTTTCAGAAGGGGAGTTGGACCAGGTTATTTCCAGAGGTGCCTTCCAACCTCAACCATTCTGGGATTATGTGAATTTACCATTTTGATCAATAGTCTATATATCTTTCATTGGGGTAATTCAACAAAATCGTGAGATGACTATTATTTCATCTTTAAAAATTATGTATTCCACTAGGCAGGACATGTTTGATTCTGTGTTTGATAGCTGCAGTTAGGGAAATGTTTTTAAAGTATACTTTATATCGCAGTGCATTAGTGTGTGACTGCTCCTACTGCCTGGGTACCACTATTAGACAGAAGTACCTGAAAGAATGGATGCCATTGCTCTTTCCAAAGCAATGTATCTATGAAAGAGCCCAGCCTCTTTGGTAATGCACAAAGAAATTTTAACTCATATTTTATATATTTTAAAGCTTTCACAATTCAAAGATACCAACACTTACATCTTATTGATTATACTTACAACTCCTAAGCCCAGGGTCTTGTTTCCCAGAGCTAAGGATCACTTTCTTTTCCCTCTAATCCATCTATATTTTTTATTTAAGGAGGGCTGTTTCACTCACAGACAATTGCTTGGAGTCAGTTACTGCTTAATAGCAATCAATGCCTCTCTGTTTTTTCTTCTAGCTTTAGTATAAGCTCAACAGCAATTCTGTATTGATTAATCTTACCTAAATTTAGTGTATACATGTCTCAAATACCAATGAATATTGAACTTCAAAACATCACCCTCCATTCTGGTACTTCTCTGTCTCAGTTTCCCTTCTGAATCTGCTTGTCTCATCTATAAACTTCTTTGGCACAAGAACTTTTTCAGCCACACAGGCCCTACCTTGATACATACAGTAGGAAATATGAACAATAAATCTCTTTCACTGCATGCAGAAAGAAGGTCTTGGCTTCTCTCTGTATGTGCATCTTCAGAAAACAGATTGAAATTATTGAAAGGAAGACTTTGCCTCTTTGAGAAGGCACAGTGAAGAGGGAATCTAATCAAGTCAGACTTGAATAAAGGCATTAAAACCAAAACAAGATAAAACAAAGCCACGTTTCCCTAGAGAATACAATATCATGAATAGCCTTCTCCATAGATTTTCTCCCAGACAAAAGGTATTAAATGCTGCTGTGGTGCCAACTTAGCTGGCCAACAATGAGTGGCTGAGGTTGGACTTAATGTGCTCTCATCAGCATTCAGTAGCACTACATCATGCTGCAGCAGGGAGGAGACAGAATGAGGGAGGGAGAGGAGAAAAAAGGAAAGAAGGATTAAGACAAACATTATTTCTTAAATTTGACAAGAAGTTTTCATGCTAATGGATATCCCCTTCCAGACTTCATGCTAAGTAAAGAAATTGGCATAGTAAATAGCGTTATGGTTATATGTATTTTCAGTGGTTACATTTTGGCAGGAATTTTGGCAGCCTCATTCCACACAGACATGTAGACAAATCATTCAACTCTGTAAACAGGCCTCCGTTACAGCCAGAACAACACCTACTATTATTCTCTTCTTCTCTCTCTGTGCTTCTGAGACAACACAATTTTTGCTTCAACAAAGAATACATAGGGTACCTGAGGTCTTCACAGCATCCCAGAGCCAGATGCTTTTTTGGTGCTAATGGCCACAGAGGACAGCAGACCAACACCGGTGCATATCGGCTGACACTCAATTTGCAAAGATCCGCCTGGAATTTGTGACAGACTTGCATTTTCTTCTGAAGGATGAACTTCAGTAGAAGGATGCACTGCAGCAGAAAGAGGGAACTGTAATGAAAATACAGGTATAGATAAAGTTTCAACCTACAGTTTCACATAGTGTTGTTGTGAAGAGAAAAGTCTCTGCCATTTAAGTCTCCTTTTCCACTAGTGTTGTTGGATGTTAGACTTCATTTTCAAATTTCATCACTTAGCAATATGTAGACAGATCTACAGTTGGTTCTAATTAATTGATTCACTTTACCTGTTTCAGGGACCTTGCCTGGAATTCTATAAAATATAATGCCAGTGGTTTGCAGCAGATCTATTGAAAATGACCCATTTTCTGATTCCCATTTGTATTGAAAATTAATAAATACTAGGCATAAGACAACAGAAAGAGATTTGTTATTAAAATGAAAGGTCAGAGGCCCATATATCTAGGTTATACTCCTGGCTTGACTCTAACTGCCGTTGGATGCAGGCATATAATTTCTTATTTGTGTATCTAGCTGTCTTTGTAAAATGAAGTATTTAATTTGCAGGAGGCTCGCAGAGGTAAGGTACTGTTTATAAAAGAACTCAAATCTTCAGGTGGAAGGTAGCTCTGGTATCACTGGACTAACATTAAGGATCCATTATATTCAATAGAAACTAAGCTAAATGGGAGCTATTAGGAAAAAAGTCTAGCACATAGCAATTAGTCAAGACAAGTTCGGTTGCCCTGATTCCCTTCTCTTGGTAAGCCCCTTCTGCTTTCTGAGTAACACAAGTACCCTGTGGAGAACTATAGGATATTATAATTTAAGACACTGAACATACAGCTAATGTTTCACAGCCAACCATAAATCTGGTATTTTTCAGCCTCAAAATACTTGAATTTGCAACTTAAGTAACTTCAACGAACTGCATTGCTCCAAAGAAGCAGACTGTTAATCTAGATTCACTTTGAAGTGGGAAAAAATATAAATGACACAACTTTATATTTAAGTTTTACCTGGTCCCACAGCTTACATTTCTATAGTCAATTTGTCACTCATTCTATGGATGCGTTTGCTAATCACACAGTCGCATTCCATGCTGCATTTGCACTTCTGGATTCAGATGGTATTGCTGAGCCCTGAAAGACTTTCAGGCCCTTGGTAAACCAAGCATTTACCAAGAAGCTAAAATGGATGTAACAACTCCGTTAATCCCCCATGTGCTGCCTGTGAATCACCCCTGACTTTGCTTCTTCCCTGGAAGTAGCCCTTGAACACCTATCCTGGCATCTACATCCTATACCACACCCCACATATTAGCACCTGGCAAAGTCCCAGAGACTTGATTTAATTCTTATTTGAACTAAATCATGTCTTTCTGTGAAAGAATATTCTTGCTATCTAGAAAGGCAGAAAGATCTAAGCCTTACACTGGCTCTTTATTTCTTGTACAACATTACCATCAAGGGGGAAGACTCTGTAGGTCAGATGAGGTGCCCAGTTTCACCTGTGTAACACCTCCCACTGTCAGTGTGTTTGCACAGCTGTGACTTAGCAAATGGGTCTAATGCTGAAGAGACACAGGGAAATAAGTGTTTTTCTTTGTGGTACTGGCTGAGCAAACCTCACAGACACTATGCTAACAGAGTAAAAAATCATTCAAAGCTGTCTCTTGTCACACTAGTCAGTGAGTATTATTCTCTGAGTGCAGCCTTTTTGAGAAGGAAAAGGCTATCCTTTCTTAGATAGGATCTACAAATGCATTTTAAGGTAGAGGTATATATTTTAAAGTGAGAACAGAGAGACCAGTTGGAAAAGAAAGAAATCAGCTTGTGCTAGAATGAAGCCAATGATGGCAAAAAAAGACAGGACCATGATGAAATATGTTCTTTTACAGCATTGAACTTCAACCAAGCAGGGTCCTGCACGTGGCTGTGAGGATGGTGAGACACTGGAACAGGTTGCCCAGA
>BJBW01002101.1:100659-183263 GCA_004320125.1 Scolopax mira | reverse complement strand
AGGCCAGGCTGGATGGGGCTTTGAGCAGCCTGGTCTGGTGGGAGGTGTCCCTGCCCATGGCAGAGGGCTTGGAACTAGATGATCTTTAAGGTCCTTTCCAACCCGAATCATTCTATGATTCTATGATATCAAGCTTCCACATTGCCCTTCACAAAGCCTGGAGAGCTGACCCAGACCCTACTACAACTAACTTTCACATAGAATATTGCTAGTTGCACCCTGAGTTGACTGCAGATATTTATACATTTCTTGCAGTAGACACAGTATTTTGTACCTGACAGTCAGCCACCATCATTATCCAGCCTGTGGGTGACTGTCTGCTTTTCCATTGTGTGTGTAAAACACATAAAACTAACTAGGCTGTGATCTGCCTGCTTTCGCTTATCTTTTTATCCTTGAGGCAGTGCTGTATGACTGACATCAAACAAACAATGGTCTAGGATCCTTCCTAAAAGTGTTTTTTTGCTGGGTCTTTTCATTACAATGGTGCAGCTGGACTCCCGTGGTCCATACAAAAATGTTGAAAAGAACATCCCTGTGGGTCTCCAGAATGGGCTGCACCACCTTTGTCTTTTGATTTCACTCACACAGATGTTAAAATGAGCATTTCAGCTTCTTATTCTAGAGTCTCACAGCAATCAGATGGGTATCCCTCCTGAGGCAGCAGGACTGAGTGGTAGAAAGCCTTTTTAACCTATGTTGTCATTAAATATATTCTTCTTCAAGCCAAATGTAGAAACTGAAGAAACAGCTGGAAAAGTAAAGCTGCACTGAGCAGACAGAGTGACCTTCATTTCAGAGAGACACGTTCCCAGTCCAGTGCAGCCCAGTCCTATCTCCCTAGAAGAGTCACCACAGTGTCAAGGATAAAAAGGTCACTGGAGTTTCAATCTGCAATGTGGGATTTCATAGTGCACCAGAAGCAGACGTAGAGACGGCATACGCAATGTGTGGAAAAGTACTTCTGTTAGTTCAGTTCATAGATATATTAGTAGCTAGCATGCACTTTCTCCTCCTAAATCTGGCATATTTTAAAGTTGTCTCTTGAAAAAAAAATGCTACAGCAGGGTCCCACTGAGAAACAAGTTGTTTTCAAAAAGTTTTTGATTTAAAAGTAGATTCCACACTAAAAATGAACTAAATTTTCTGCAATTTTGAACATGATATTTGCAAAACTGCTCTAGCATACTCTCTTTTCTACAAGAAGCAGTTGATATGTGCCAAAATTCCAAGGCAATAAAGACAGCATTTCATGTGTCATTTCAGTGCCTTCATTTGGGGGTTTTCAGCTTGTGACACTTTAATGAAACTTATTCCTTTTCAAGGAAAACATTGCTGTCAGATGGACACAACTCGAAGCACCAACTAGCTCATTGCTTTGGAAAGGGTGAGTCATGTTTTTTTAAGGTAAGGACTAAACTACAGGCCAATGGCTGTGTCAGTTGCCTCACCCTGAGAAAATGTTTCATTTCTTACAAAAAAGACTTAAAACAATGAAAACTCACTATCTATGATGAGGCATAAGAAAGGTGATGTAAAAAAAAAGGTGCCCATGTGCTGTCTCTCCCCCCATGCCAAGATGTGACGGAAGCGTTCAGACTCCTTCCACCCAGTGTGCTCTGCCGTGCATTAAAGGTTTATGGTGGCACTCAGGCTGCCTCTGCAGTCTCTTTAGGGTTTATGAATTTTTCATTTCTCAGTCAAAAATTGCTTATTCAGCTTGTTTCTGAAAATACAGCCAAATCTAAAAGGGGATCAACAGACTACCTATTTGAGAAATTAAATGTAATTTTTCATATTTAAACAGGAATACATATGCAACATAAATATGAAGCCAGAGGGTGCTCTTTTTATTTACAATGTCCTGGTTAAGGCTGGTTTCTATGGCAGCAGAAAAGAAGTTTGTTTTTTCCCATATACACACCCCTCAGAGGAACAATTCAGCTACTGAACTTAAGAAGATTCACTGAGCTTATTAAAAATGTTTTTTCTTCTTTGATGGTATGCCAAAAGTGATAAAAGATCAGCTATTTATATCATATCCCACTCTAAACATTTCATTCAATGTATCTGCAACTCTATTTTCTTATTGCTTTTCTGTCCTTCAAAAGATTGAGTGCACCCCCGGCAAGTTTGTGGACGACACCAAGCTGAGTGGTGTGGTTGGCATGCCTGAGGGATGGGATGTCATCCAGACGGACCTGGACAAGGTTGAGAAGTAGGCCCTTGTGAACCTCATGAGGTGCAACAAGGCCAAGTGCAGGGCCCTGCACCTGGGTTAGGACAATCCCCAGTATCAATACAGGCTGAGGGATGAAGGGATCGAGGGCAGCCCTGCCAAGGAGGACTTGGAATACTGGTGGAAGAAAAACTTGACATGAATTAGCAATGTGCATTTGCAGACCAGAAAGCCAACCGTATCTTGGGCTGTATCAAGTGAAGTGTGAAGAGCAGGTTGCGGGAGGTGGTTCTGTCCCTCTACTCTGCTCTCCTGAGACCTCACCTGGAGTATTGCATCCAGCTCTGAAGTCCTCAGCACAAGAAAGACACAGTCCTGTTGGAGAGGGTCCAGAGGAGGACCACAAAAATGATCTTAGGGATGGAGGGCTGGAGCACCTCTCCTATGAGGACAGGCTGAGAGAGTTGGGAGAAGAGAAGGCTCCAGGAAGACCTTATTGCAGTTTTCCATTACTCAAAGGGGAGCTACGGGAAGGATGGGGACAAACATTTTAGCAGGCCTGTTGCAATAGGACAAGGGATAATGGTTGTAAACTAAAAGAAGGTAGACTCAGACTAGAGAGAAGGAAAATGGCCCATCCCTGGAAACATTCAAAGTCAGGTTACACGGGGCCCTGAGCAACCTAATTGAAGTTGAAGATGCCCCTGCTCATTGCAGGGGAGGTTGAAGTAGATGACCTTTGAAGGTCTCTTGCTACCCAAAATCTTCTATGATTCTAAGAGGCATTTAGCATTACATTAAGCATTACGGCAAGGGCATTTGATTATTCAGTGTCAGCTGAGATTAGAGAATCACACTAATTAATAATATTAAGATGAGAAGAGTCATAAAATTAATTATAACGTTACATCAGACATTTACAGGCAGGTAGATCTAGGTTCATAAGAATAACATTAAGTTTTGGATAAACAGCTATATAGCTGAAGATAATTTTTCCTATTAAAAGTATACGCATTTATATTTTCTATTTTTATATCTGACAGCAAAATCTATAATCACCAACTCTTTGTGCAAATATGGAAAGTTCCATTCTAAAAAGTTTGGATTAGGTGAAACATTGCAGAAGAAAAGAAACACAGTCCATTTCAATTTGCTACCTCACAGCCACACACTACTAGGGAACTTCAAAGACTCAAAGACTGTAGTCTCTTTACATTGCCTGTGGAAGACTAATATACTCTCAAATGGCACAATATGTAGATCTGTGCTTAAAAAAACCCCACAAACATACAGACTGGCATTCAACAGGGGTGAACAACTGAAAGGGCAAATTTAGGATATCAGCTCAGGATTATTTAGACAGTTAGGCACATGGAGATTGATCTTATTTCCACTGAAGTCAACCATTACACTTCTATTCACATCCCTGGTAGAGATTTGACACTTTGACTAAATAGTTTCCCTGTTGCTTGACAGTCTTTTACAATAACATATGTCAAGCTGCACAGCTTCCCAGCACCAGAGGTATGTCTATATAACCAACATCTGGACAAACTTTAGCTCTTTCCTGGGACCCTTTTGTTTGCACATGAGCAAATGTTGCAAGAACTCCTGCACTCCAAGCAAGAGCAACAATTTACATACACAGCTTATGATGCACAGCTCTACTTCTACCTTCCTCTCAGGTGTTTTCATGGCAGGCTCCCTTAAATCTACAAGAGAAGTAGCTTTGATACAGTGAATATTATCTATGCAGATCCATTCCACTCTTTGTAGGACCTCTTCCATTTTCTCTGCAGCACCAGACCACCTTCTGGAACATAGCAAGTAAAGGCCGTATAATTTCCTTGGTGTTTTCAGGAAGATTCATGCACAGAAAAAATGTTAGCATTAGTGTGGTCTCCAGTCAAAACTCACTCATCTATGGCATTTACTTCCTATATTCATATTTCTTTGCAAACCTGACCTTATAACCTTCAATTCTGATGTCACAAATATTTACACACATAAGCAGTTTCTGGCATAATCCAGTTTTGCTCAAAATACAGAGTTCCATCTATGGAACATAGTTCATTTATCTAAATATTTGTGTAAACAAGTACTACTTAATTTGGAGCACTACCTATACCCCACAACTGTACTTAACTCTTAGCATTTCTTTTTTATTCCAGGATGCCACACAGATGAAACGTTTCAAGAACCCAGCACAGAGGGGAAGGAGTTTGGTCCAGACCCTGCCATCACACACCATCTTTCACTGACCTGCATCAAGCCTGATAGATACATCTTCCACTGAGAAAGTCTACTGGACAAACAGTTATGCTTCCTTGTCCTGTGAAGACATTCAGTTCTTCAACTACTCCAGTGGAAGACTCTCCAGATACAGAGTCCCACCTCACTCGCATCGACTGCAGTATGAATTACACTTCACAGCTTTACAAATCTCATTCTTCCCTTTCTAGTTGGAAACTGCCACATTTCTACTGAAGGGAGAGGAAAAAAAAAAGCATTAAAAAGGCAGCAAAGTGTATGGTGATTGCCTTTTTCCCTATCTAGTGAATGCTGTCCTGAAGATGAAACTGAATAATATGTTTTAATATCACTGCAGGTGAAGTTTGACCTTTAAATATTAATATTCAAATATTAATGAAATAGCGGGAGGAAAGCAGACTGACAGGTGTAATACAAGTCAGACAAAATAGCAGAGTAAAATTATATGCTGCACTGAAATTCTCATTAGTGATAATGAGATATACACATATATCCATGATCTGAAGATGTACTTCAGAAAATCCAGGTAAAATAAATGATAAGAAAATTTTGCTAAGAGTAATTATTCTTATTTTATAACTTTGGGAGCAATTCTTTAAGAGAAGAAAAGTCAGACACCTGTACTTATGCATGTAAGTGGATTTTTTTCTTTAAATTGGACCCTTATTGGATTTGTTTCCTAAAATATTTTACCCAAGGGTCCCTTTCCATTCCAACAGTATAGGAAAATCTTAATCTTTACACAGTTCTTCATAGTAGCTCACTAGTCTGTTCTTTATGAATCAAAGTGTATCTTTCAAACACTCCCTGAGTACTGCTTATACCACTAAAGCTGTCTGAGAATGGTGGAAAATTACTTGCTAAAATTATAAACATTTTCCCATTAAGTGCAATATAACAAGATACAGACATAATTTTGATATAGGATCCATTCTTCATTCAGCACCTTCACTGCAATGTAAAAAGGCAAAACCCACCAAAGTCAGGTAGGGACACTGGGAGCTTTCAAATCATTCACACATAAAATCATGTGTGCAGATCTACAAGACATTTTTCAAAACATGACTGAAAAAATCTGTCTTAAAATCAGTGAAAACAAGACATTAATAATGAAGGAGAGCTTAACAGATGAGCTTAACAGATCCACAGCTGCTGCCTCACAGGTCTGTGTCTCTGCCAGATCTGTGCTGTTTAATGGAAAGATAATATGATGTTGGAAATTATGTAATTTTAAAAATTATTTACAATTCAGTTGTTTATCCATTTTGATAGTTAACTACCTAGAAGGTGTAAAGTTGTAAAAGGTGTAGATGTTTAGAAATGCATGGTGGAGGTCAGGTTTGATTTCCCTGGAATCAGTAAATATTCTACACTAATATCAGGCTGGCTAGGGAATTCAATTTCTTCTATCTCACAGTGTCTCTCAGCATCACCTTCAGGGCCAGATTTCAATGCTTTATCTTCTTCTGTCAGAAAAAAAATGTGACTAACACTAATTCTATGGCACAACGCAAATGACTTTACTTTTGCAGGTAAATTCTTATCCCAAGCAATCAGACTCTGGAAAAAGTCTAATATAGTGACCTATAAATAGCTGCTCAACATCAGCCAGTGTGAGAGTACTGGGAGACCATGAATGTAGAACACAACTACAACTACAATGCTATTTTCACAGGGCATGCATATTCTGAGGAGGCTGAGATCTGTGCATGTCCTGTAACAGGCTCATAAAATTCAGGGAGAACAACTGAGGGAGCTGAGACATGGTATCCAGCTTATCCCAGACACTAAACTGCCCAAAGCCCTGTGAGATCTTATCTTAATTATTTTTTTTCACTCCTTACCCTCCAGAACAGAAATGAAGGCACAGGCACAGAACCTGCTGCAGAGCAAGTTGCATATCAGGACCCCCTCATGTTTACTGCAGAGAGGGCTGAGGGAGGACAGGCTCTCCGAGAGACCAAGGGCTCACCTGAAGGACACAGGAACACCTCTAGGCCAGACCCTGTCTCTGACAGTAACCAGGAGCTTTGATTCCCTACTTATTCTAGACCTAGGGCAAAGGCTAATTGTTTTATTATTAATGTGATTTCTTTGCACCTGCCAATTTACATGAGAATGTTTTAAGCTGTCAGAGTACAGGGGAGTGTAGAAACCAGAATGTATGCCATGGCTGAACACTGTTTCAATCACCAAATGCTTCCTTCCTTTACTAATACAGATCATCTAACAAGACTCTGTTAATTCCCTTCAAGAAAATTCCAATACCTGATGTGCTGCTTCATGCTTGGTAAATGACCTGTGTTTCACCATTATGTAAGTAAAGATGGAACATCTCTCTTTGCACGATTCAATGATTTAATAATTATGAATGAGACATTGTGCCTTAAAACATTTCTGGTAGATGATTAAGTGCACGCTAAATGTTTAACATAGCTTTTAGAGGCTTGTGTTACGATGCCGCATAGCAACTGCAACTTTGTCTACACTGCTAAGGTAAATTTCATTACAGCTATCTGGGAATTGTTGATGAGATGTTGTGAAGTGGATAAAATAACAAACTTTTGTCAATATATTCAGTGCCTTTTGTATATCAAGCAGTTTTGCTACACCAAGGAGTTATGTACTCTCAATGTATCCCTATTCCAAACCTACATACAGACACTCCTTACCACGGACATGATTCTCAGCTGCAGAGAGGACTGCACACCAGCCCAAATGCATTTGGCTTCTGCTAGATGTGAACAGCTCGTCCTCCTGCAGGCCAAGTTAAAAATAGAGCTCTGCTCTGAGAACCAGTCATCTGCAGGTTGTCTACAGGTATGAATGCTCAGGAAAACAGTGGCAAGACATTGAGTATTGTATATAAACCTGGAGAGCTGCAGAAGAAAGATTGAGGATCTTTACACACATGGAGGTCTGTTATCACTAACTTAACCAAAAGCATTTCCCTTATAATACTGACAAATATAACAAGTGAGAATATAGCTGGAAATTTGGAACAAAGCAGCAAGTACCAAGTAGCAACCAAAATACTTAATAAAACATTAGACATCTTCTACATCTGCTCATCTCATCCAGCATTGCCTGAAAGAATGTATTCATGTTATTACTGTTATCAGTCAGTAAGAGGTTGTTTAAGACAGTTTGAAATAGTTGTAAGGTGCAAAGAAAGAATTTGCCCAAGTAGCAGACAAAGTGTTAGTCCAAAGAGTGTATATGCCTGCTGTGGTCCTGACAAAGGTGTGGTAACACTGAGAAGCAGCTTTAGAAGTCCAAAAGCCACAACAACTATAGAGAGAGAAAATTTTTAGCTTGTTAGGGACAAGCTGCTTTTTTCAGGTTACATGCACAGAGACCAAAAGCACCACAGGCAATCAAGACCACCTTGAACCCCTCTGGAGGCTCTCAGTTGTCCAAGAATGGTGACAGAAATGTTAAGGAACAAACTAACAGACAGACTAGGTCATAAAGTCTCTGGGTGACTACATTTTTTACCTATTAAACATACATGAATGAACTGTGTTTTGTTTCTAAGTTTTCTCTGAAACGGCCTGCCTTCAGATGAAGTTCCCACTCTTAGGAAGGCTGGGTGGTCATTGACTTCTCCTATAAATACTACCAGAGAAGAGAGAATTGCAGCTCAGGCATGTTGAAACAGTCAGACTGCACTAAGGCCAATCTGAAGAGTGGGAAGACCATGATTCCCCCTCCATTTATGTGATCGTTCAAGATCTGACACCTGAAAGAAAAGGCTCTGGAAGATACCAGTGGTGTCAAGCATGCAATGACTTGCTGTGCCAGCAAGACAAGAAGTATGCCTTTTCTTTCACTTAGTTTTACATTTTTTGCCTATTCTGGGGCACAAGAACAGAAATTGTGATCCATTAAGAAAGACTGCCATCTCCTGGTTTCTTCAACAACAGTCTTCCATGGAAAAAAGAGTTGGTTTAGTTAAAGTTTACAGCTGATCATAAAGTCATGCTTGCTCTGAACCTTTAAGGGAAAATGTCACAGATAATAAAGGATGGGGAACTGCACGTTAGAAAGGCTAATGCATTAGGACTACACTGTATAGGTTAAGCCAACGTGAGCAATAATTATAACTATCACAGCTTGACACAGTTTATAAAGGCTTGAACCATAAAAGTGCAGAGCTATTGAGCATTCTCTGATGGAGTGCTGACTTTCTGAGCTTCCACTGAGCGTCACTCAAAAAAATGCAGTGTCACATAACAGACTAATAATTAACCATTCTCATTCTCGGGAATTTTAAAACTCCTTTAAATGGCAATCTGAAAGAGTCTTAAGAGTAGAAGCAACTTACACTGTTTTTTAGGACATGCAAAATGATGTAAAGCAGAAGAGCAGTGTAAAACTATGGCTGTAGGAGCTTACTAATAGTATTGAGTGAGTGAGGGGTAGGCTATTTCAAGGAAATCACTAGTAAGCACATTACTAAGTGCACCTTGCAGCAAACGTGAGAATGAGCTCATTAGATATTTTCTTGAGGGTATCCTGTTACTCACGATGGGTGAAAAGCACACACAGGTAGAGGTATCACAGACTGTTTGACATGCTGTATGTTAACAATTTAGTTTCCCTCTCTGCCCAGGTTTATGAGAAGCAGATCACTTAAGATGAATATTTATTATTCACAGTATTTTACTATCACTTGTATATTGAAATTTTGGTGGTTTAGAGTAATACACTCTGTATTTAATATTACAATAGTGCCTAGGACATCTACAAAATGCCACTGATTTGTCTCCATCCAGCTGCCATGCACCCAGAATGTCCAAAGTTCTAGGACTCCCCTTCAAATTTTATCCTCAGAATAGTTGCAGTATCTTAACTGACCCTATATAGTATTGCACAGATTTCATAATCTCTTTAATTGTGATTTTATATTATTCAAAAAGAGCTATGTTAAATGAAGACATGTAAATGATAAGGCAATATAAAAGACACATCCCTTCTGAAAAGGAGACAGTAATATATTTACTAGGATACTTTAAATTAATGAGGGAACTGTAAAAGGAAAGGCTTTTCTGCCTGAGAAAATTATTATTTTAAAGATTATGAACCTATCAGTCTGTAAATTATAAGCTAGCTGCTACACCTGTGGTTTGATTAATCTGTTAATTAACCACTTGATTCTACTTGTAGCCTTTGCAGTATTTTGGGAAAACATTCACTCAGTTTTCTTAAAAGCAGAAAAATATTTAAAAATGGATCTTCATATGTAAAGAAAGAAAATAATGAATTTAAAGACTATCATAATAAAAGTATCTTACTGCTATGTGCAAAACAGGCCATTTATCAGCACTAACAAGGGATGGTGAAACAAACAGCTACAAACAGCCTCCTAAAATAAAAGAGAAAACGTTTGATTATTATTTCATCCAATTCAAAAAAGCAGTTTCTGAGTACCCCCAACATACTGTGTAAGTTTAAATTGCAAATACCGAAACAACTTGCTCTGCATTGATTAAGTAAAGTAGAATGTAAACTATTCAGCTGTGTGCCAGTCATGCTCTTACACTAGTTATCCTCATGGTACCCTCCTGCCTGCAAGCAGTACAGTACTGCTCTTGTATTATGTATTACTTGTTCTCTCATTGCCTCTGTGAGGATAAAAATGTGTATAGCACCTTGTTTTCCTAGAGGATTTTTTTTATTTGCAGTGTGTAGGTGTTAAATATAAAATGACTTCATGGAAAGGGTAAAGTTTTGTTGGGAAAAAAAAAAGACCCACTGTGACAACTGTGACACACAAAAGGGAGGTGATCCTTCCCTCTGCTCAGCACTGGTGAGACACGTGCGGAGTGTTGTGTCCAAGTCTGCTTTGCACTGATGAGACACATGTCCAACTCTGGGCTCCCCAGTACAAGGACGTGGACATACTGGAGCAAGTTCAGCAAATGGCCACAAAGATGATTAAGGGATTGGAGCACCTGGCAAGGAGAACTTGACAAAGGAGAACAAGGAGAAACTGACAAAGCTGGGATTGTTCAGCCTGGAGAAAAGGAGGTTCAATGTGTATCAACACCTGATGGGAAGGATGGGAAGGAGTAAATAAAGTCCTCAGGGGTGTCTCCATCCTTGGCAACATTCAAAGTCTGAGTGGACAAGAGCAACCTGCTCTTGCTAACCCTGCTTGAGCAGGGAGGTTGGACTAGGCAATCTCCAGAGATTGCAACCTCAGCCATTCTGTGATTATATGATTCCAACTGTCTTAATTTCAGAGAGATTTAAGCAATATTTTAGATAAACTGAGCCCCAGCGATGACATATTTTGGAGATGAGGCCAAAAATACTGACTTTAGCATAAATTTCTGTGGCAAACAAATGTATAAACCCTGTTACTGCAGGGAAGAACTAAAGCATTTTACACTATGAAATTTGTGGGTTTCCAGCCATTAAGGATCAAGTAGGGCAGGCAAATCAACACTCTGCTGAATGCATCTCTTCAGGAAGGGTCCAGACTAGAACAGTAGCCTGGACTCCTGCCATCCATGTGAATGACACCAGGATTTCACCATCAACCATGCCAAACGCTGCAGAGAGGTCTAAAAGAGTGAGATTAAATGTTGGTCCTTTATGCATATAAAAGAGGATATCACTCATTAGAACAATTAATATGGCTTCAGTTTCTTACCCTGCCATGATCCAGATTATTCCAACTCTGGAATTATTGGCTTCCCTTTAATGAACTAAAAAGGGCAATGGTGACAGCCTAACACTTTGAGATATTAAAGTGCTTCCCAGAAACACCTGAGCAATTGTAAATTCCAGAAAATCCATGAGAACTATGCAAAATCTACAAGGTCTTCTATAAAACGAAACTCAACCCATCTCTATTTTCTCATCCCAGCTGCAGGTCTGCACTGGTTTTGGAACACATGCAAGTACATGCCCATCTGCATTTACAGCTGACACACTGAGTAGCTTCACTTGTAAAACTTGGGGTAAATGAGAAATTTCTTTGAACCCAGCTGTATTCCACATGCTACACAAAGCATTCATGATACTATAACTGAGAAAATATCCCCACGTGACACACGGGAGACACTATTCAGAAGCAATATTAAACCAAAACATTACAAAATTGTGATTCTGATCACCTAGCTTTCTTTTTCCAAACACAAATATGCTACTCTTCTTGTCTTAAGCATACTCTAAATTCCCACACAGATTCACTGAAATTCAATGATACCCTATGGAGATGCAATTTGTGCTGGCAATTTCTAAGGTGCATTAACATCAACACATTCTATAAATCAAGTATTCTGTTCTTTATGTGCTGTATCTCGATATATCTGTATGTACTTCATTTATATCAGTTTAGGTGTGGGTAACTTTTCCAAATTCCAGATTTCAGAATTATATGTCTCAATGAAATTGGAAAATTGATTATTTCTGCAGATACCTTTGTATCCATCACTTACATACACATACAGACTTTTTCTCACATAAGTTAGAGACATTAGAAAAAAATTGATATCTATCTGACACTCGATTTTAAAACCCAGTGCCTATTGGGTTCTGACAGATAAATTTGATCTAACAGGGAAAATTATAATCTGTTAAAATAAAAAGACATCTCTGAAATGTTTTCCAGTTTGTGGCTGTAAGCAATAAAAACTCTAGTTTTCTAGTCCAAAACTTTTAGCTTAATGGTGCAGATGTTCATAAATGACATCAATTTTTGCATGTCCAACCTAAGAAATCAAATGAGCATTTTTTCAGAGATACTGCTTTCTGAAAATAAAACCTGTCTGCCTTAACTCTGCTCTGTACCACAACTCCAGTATCCAAAAATGACTATACACTTTTGCTTCATGATCCTTTCTATATGGGATTTTGATACCTTTTGTACAGGTTATCACCATCTACCTGAAATGATACAACTGACATCAATGACTACTTTTGTAGTTTGCTAACACAAGTTAGTTAATGATAAGCAGGAGCAAAGAGTTTGAATTTGGCTTCAATGATGAATTTAGCCTGGGAGATAATATACAACATTGGCAGCCCATTAAAAACATTCATCTTCAAAGATAAATCTAGAGTCTCTAATACAGACTTCTTCAGCTCTAGGGCTTTGATAAACCAAAACATGATTCCTCACAAACCTTTCTGTGAGATCACGCCTAGAGAATTTGAGGCATTTGACAACAACTCAATAACCATTTGAGAAAATCCTATTGTTAGTAACGATTGCCTGATAAGTCAAGCAATTAAGAATTAATCTATTGGACACAAATGAGACACGCGCAAGGGGGACTTTATATGATATCTAAGAAATGCCAAGCTTCAGAGAACTGTTAACATGAGTTAGTGATTTAAACTATTGTCTAGACCTGTCACAATAAAATTATCATTATTGCTTTCTGAGTCTTCTTTTTTGACTTTCCATAATTGCAGCTTGGAGACAAGAACAAAGACAAGAAGAAAGAAGCTCATAAAATGTGTTTTGAAATGCTTCCAGAGAAGCACACTTCTTTGCTGACTCTAAGCAACATCTTTTACAAGATACTGAGACAAAGCAATGTTGGAGCACATGATACTTTGTCACTGAACAAAATCTGTAATTTCTGAATTCCTATACATAATGCCATTTACGCAGATGCAAGATCATCATTCATCTGCAAATGCACCAAAGTTCTCCTTGCGTGCCACACTGATTATAGTTAATTGACATAGCCAATATATTCTGCTCAGTGGGATCTAACATACCTTCTCAGGACAGTTTATCAATCTGGGCCTCGTGCCACACTAATGCAATCTCAGGAAGACTTGCCAAGTCAGCTGGGACCCAACATGGACACTGAGGTGAGTTCTTTATTTAGGGTTTACCTGACCAGGGTTTCCAGATCCTAATTCTTGGCAGAACTGGGGGTGTGATGACATGGGTAAAAGCGAAATAATAGTGATGAGCCTGGCAGTACTAGTTAAGATAGGAACATGTGGACTATGTCATGCCAAAAGGACATAATTTTCTCCTCCCTCAGCATAAGTATTAGTGTCAGCTCCCTCCTGTCCAGATTTGTAACTCACTCGAATTGCATAATGACCATATTCCAGAAAGTAGCACCGCCTGGGTTAACTCTGGATCCAAATACCAAACCTCGTCACATGCATATAAATCAGTACAGACTAGAAAGAGCAAACCCGTATCTACTTAAAACTATATTCTGCAGACACAACTATAAGTAGACAAGAAGAAAATATGTCCAGAACATAAATTGTAATGAGTTGCAGTAAGGAACTTTTATCTGCTTAAAATTCAGCCTTGAACTGACTTCCCCTGGAATTTTGTGCCAAAAAGCCTTTCTTGCTGAGGATGGTTCAGTTTATTTTCAAAAGCACCTAGTGGAGATGGCAATTTTCCTTTAAACTTAATAAAGCCAGTGGCCAGACTTACTATCCAGTCTGTGAAAGTCTGGATAAGACGAAGTGGTTCATATTCTGAAGTTCTGGTAAAACAAATTTAATTATCATCCTGGTGATCCATGTGACCTCTGCAAGGCAACAATTACAAATGGTGAAAAATGACTTTTGTTTCATCTCTTAATATTAGTAGCTTTTAAAAAAGAAATTATATGTTATAAATAGTTCGAAATTAATAGTGTAATGGTTCTGCAGATTATTCTGCATTACAGAATAAGGGTATTGCAGGCTGAGCCTTATACAACTTGTAGCCATTCGGGTTTTGAAGCAGACGGTGGTTCCTGGTTTCAGGTAGCAAAGCAATCTGCTGTGAATTCCTGTACTGTTCGTGCCATCTGCTGGCCAACAGGGACCCGCAGGGCGCTGCGGTTCAGCCGGCAGGAATCCCTCTTGGGAAACAGAATGCAGAGCCAAAAAAAAGCAGGACGCTAGAAGAAAAGATGACGGTGCTGTCACTGGAATCAAGGAGCAGCTGGGAGCTCCATCTGGAAAGCACTGCCTGAAAGAGCTCTAAGAAACCATACCCTGGAAATTAAGGGCTCCCAGATTTGGCCCAGATGCTAGCACAGCTGGGCTGGTGAAGATCAAAAGGATTTCCATGTTCTTTGAGCCCATCAGGAGGAACAGGGGGCAGACCAGGTGGCTACTGAAGATGCAGGACTTCAGCAAAGGTGCAGCTGTGTCCTTTATCCCGAGGGTCAGCGCCACGGATTCTTCAAGCCCGAAAGTTTCACCAGCCCTAACGCTGGAAGTTGGCGCGGAACGTTTACGGCGCCCGGTGCAGCATCCCCTGGGGGTGCCGGCGGGGAGCTCTGCTTTCGGCTGACGCCAGCAGCCTGGCAGCACCGTGGGACACACCGCCGCGTCTCCAGCCTGCGCATGAGAGGACAGGCTGGGTGTTCCCCAAAACCACTTCTCCTAGTGGAGATGCTAAATTGGGGACCGCACAGGCGGGAGCCTTTCTGTCTTCCATTGGAATTAAACACCTGTAACCGTGAGCGGAGGCAACGCCACCAGGCGAAGCGGTACTGGGGGGCTATGGAGGAGATGTTGGAGATGGAGGAGATGTTGGAGATGGAGGAGATGATGGAGATGGAGGAGATGATGGAGATGGAGGAGATGCCTTCCTCGGGGTAACACCGGGCGCTTCCCGCCCTATCCCGCTGAGCTACCGCGGACGGGCAGGAACGGAGGGGGACGGGACGGGCGGGACATGCGATGCCACCTCCCACCCGTGTCTGAGGTCACCCCCGTCGGCAGGGGGGTGATCCGGTGCCTCCCGGTGAGGCGATGTCTCCGCCGGGCCGCCGGAGGCCGCTGCGGGCCGCCCGTCAGGCCTGGCGGGGAGGAGGGAGTTCCGGCGGGGCCCGCATCCGCCCGTCCCCACGTGTGACCGGCGGAGCCGGGAGCGGGAAGAGGCGGCGGGGATGTCGGTGGCCGCGGGCAACTTGCCCATGCGGCTGCTGCACAGGAAGATCCACAAGCGCAACCTGAAGCTGCGGCAGCGCAACCTGAAGCAGCGGGAGGCGGAGGGCGCAGGTACGGGCGGGGACGGGAGCGGGGCCGCTGGCCCTGCGGAACCTCCGCCCGGCTGAGCTCTGGCGGAGCCGCCGCTGACTTTTGGGGTGAGTGACTTTTCTCCGCTCTCTCTCCGAAATGTGTGCAGCCGAGGCGGCATCGCAGGTACCCCCCGAGGAGGAGGAGGAGGAGGAGGCGGCGGCCACCGGAGCGGCCTCAGACGCCGCCGCTGCTGCAGATGCTGCCGGTGCCCGCGGCGGGGAGGAGAAGAGGAAGAAGAAGAAGAAGAAGAGGAAAGCGGTGGCTAATGAGGAAAACGGTACCTTATCTTAACAAATACGACTTGTCTCCCTGCGCGGAGTTACTCCGGGAGACCCCAAAAAGCGCCCGATCTCGTTTTCCGTTTTATATATTTTTATAAATACACGTATATATATTCCTGTATATATAGGTAGTTCGTTTGTGAGCTGTTTACAGGCTAAAGAAATTCACTCGATGGAACAACTTTTAACCATGAAGTGGCGTTATGTGTCTCTGACTTGTTTTCTGTAAAATAACGCTCTAGATACGGCAAGTAAAAAACTGAAAACTGAAGAAAATGGATCTGGGGAGGTAGAAGATGGAGATAAGCAGGATTCCGGAGAGAAAGAAGGGGAAGAGGAGGAGGGGGAGGAAGAGGATGAAGTGCCCAGTTTACCACTAGGTGTAACAGGTATCGTGGGTCCTCTTTTTCATACGTGGGCAAAAAGCCAAGCTGTAACACCTTCTTCCGGAGCAAGTTGCAGTTTTCAAATTGTTTTTATAATTGGGGTGTTTGATTAGAGGTGACACGATGCTGGCGGCTCTACAGCTGCTACTCGGTTCCTGTTCTTTGAAATTTACACTGTATACACGCTCCTATTAGACTTAAAATTACTAGTGAATATCTGTTTTAAAATATATATACGCGTTTGTGTTTAATTGTAGAAAACAAAGTCAACAAGGAGTAAGATGGAGGCGTAGGACTAGTAAATGTGGCCTGAGAAGCAGTGTGTTCCTATTCGTTTTTAACAGCTCTGCATAGTATTTCTAGGAACACGTTAATACAGAGTATTTGGTCAATATCTCTGGATTTTATGGTCAAAAGAAGTAAGAAAAAGTCCTTTGCTGTGATTTTTTTTTTTTTTTCCTCTAGGTCAATTTTAACTGAATAATATCAGAGAATAGATGGAACTGAAGAAATAAGTTTTGGTTTCTGTTTTTTTTCTTCCCCCCCCATTCACTGCAGGTGCTTTTGAAGACAATTCTTTTACTTCCCTGGCTGGTCTTGTCAGTGAGAACACACTGAAAGGCATAAATGACATGGGTTTTACACATATGACCGAAATTCAGCATAAAAGTATTAAGCCCCTTCTGGAAGGCAGGTAAGATATACATGTTTTAATCACTATATTGCCCCAAAATGTTTTATAAATTTTGTTAGCAAGCTAAATACATTACATATAACTTTCTGCAGCTAAACTTTTTTTAAAAAAATGTTTAAGTTTTAAATATTTTTTAAATTTTTAAATATTTTGTTTATAGTCATTAATCATAGAATTGTCTAGATTGGGAGGGACCTTTAAGATCATCTAGTCCAACCATCAACCTAACAGATAAAAAACCATCACTAAACCATGTCACTAAGCTCTATATCAACCCATCTAAATTTTAAATACCTCCAGGGATGGTGCCTCAACCACCTCCCTGGGCAGCCCATTCCAATGCTTAATAACCCTTTCAGTGTGAAAATTTTTCCTAATATCCAACCTGAACCTCCTCTGGTGCAACTTGAGGCCATAATACAAGTTAACACAGTATATCTCTGTTGTGTGTGAAGGAGTGCTTGGGGTAAGCTCATGGAAACTGCTTTGCCTTTGGTTTTGAAGGCAGGGAAGTGTGTTTTCACTGATCTTGGGTGAGTGTGTCTCAAAGAATCTCAAGACATAGCGACCATGGGCCATGAACCACATCTGCTGCCAAGCTCTGAATAGCTACTCTACTGGTGTCCTGGATGCCATGTTATGTTTTTACTATGTCGACTTTGTTCAAAACAGGATTGTTCTTTTCTCTGTAGGATTAATTAAATACTCCTTTTTCTAACTTTGTTGCATACAGGGATATTTTAGCAGCTGCAAAAACGGGTAGTGGCAAGACACTTGCGTTTCTTATTCCTGCAGTAGAGCTCATCTACAAGTTAAAATTCATGCCTAGGAACGGTAAGGCTCTTCATTTCCCAGTTGAATTTTACTGTGGCACAGCCATTTAGAGACGTGGCTAGAAAGGGAGAGTGGAGGAGTTGTTGTAACTTACTCTTATATTTTTTAGGAACGGGTGTTATTATTCTTTCTCCTACTCGAGAGCTTGCTATGCAAACCTATGGAGTTCTTAAAGAACTTATGAATCATCATGTTCACACCTATGGTCTGATAATGGGGGGCAGTAACAGATCAGCAGAAGCGCAGAAACTTGGAAATGGAATCAACATCATTGTAGCAACACCAGGAAGACTGCTGGATCATATGCAGGTAGATGATGACCCCTATTAGACATCAGTATTTTAAAGCATGATAAAACTCCTGCCCCTGTCTGATTCTGAATCTCTTAATCTTGTAGAACACTCCAGGATTCATGTACAAGAACTTGCAGTGTTTGGTAATTGATGAGGCAGATCGTATCTTGGAGGTTGGATTTGAAGAAGAAATGAAACAGATCATAAAACTTCTACCAAGTAAGAAAAAAAAATATCTCTTTTCTGGAAGTCACTTGACTAACATTATGTCTTCTTTATGACTCAATTATTATAAGAGAAGTCATTATTTTTTATAGTTCTGTAAATGCACTTTCAAGCAGTTGTCTTACTCTGTCCTTTTTCCTGATAGCTAGGATGTATTATGTTATTTAACATCATTTGTCTAAAGGACAGAGTTTTCATATACACTTTAGGGATATAATTCTGTTCATATATGATTCTTTTAGTTTAATATGTACGTTCTCTTGTTCATCTTCCTCTGTACATTTATTTCCTAATAAATAATGGAGTGCAAATGATTATTAACATTTTCTCAGAGATTATAATTGTGCTTTGATAGCTGTTAGGATTTTGGGGGTGGGGGCAGCCTAAGTAAACATCTTGCACAATCCATAATACACCACCACCTGTCTCTTTGTCATTATCAGTATGTTTGAATTAGAATTTAATTGAAAGAAGTAGACTTGCTCAGAGAAGCTTGCAGCTAGAGATTTTATGGACTTGCTATTTGAATTCACCTTTAAAAACTGAGGCTGTCTTTCAAAATAAATATTTCTTCAGAACGCAGACAGACGATGCTTTTTTCTGCCACACAAACCAGAAAGGTTGAAGATCTGGCAAAGATTTCTCTGAAGAAAGAGCCACTATATGTTGGGGTTGATGATAACAAGGAGACAGCAACAGTAGATGGTCTTGAACAGGTAAAACACCAACGTTATTAAACGGAGTATGATCTGTGAACATACCACGTCCTGTGTGGTGTTAACAGGGTTGTACAAACACTGTCTTAAAGGGTGTTTACCAAAAGCTGGCAGCTGCTTAAAGGGCTTTATTTGGTCTGCTCCCTAGAGTCAGCTCTACACATCTACTCAGTGTTTGCAGGACAGATGGTACAAAACCTCACGAAATAGAATGTAGTTACTTACGGTTACCTGTTTCTATTTACATTACATACCTAAGCTCCAGTTGTCTTTCTGACTGTATTTTCCACGTTACTGTCTAGAGTTTTATATATACTTCAGATATATTTCAGTGTTGCTGCTTCAGATAATAGTTAAATGGAGCTGCACAGCAGTTTCTGGGTTTGTGCAGTTGATAATAGTGAGTGTTGTTATAAAATTACCACTAGCTATGTATTACCTTAAAAGAGTAACTTGTAGCAAGAAGTTCATGACATAAATATCTTGAAATCATAAAAAAATGCTAAAGAACCTTGTACAGTTATTTTCATGCCCGATGTCAGTAATTCAGATTTCTTGAAATGAATTTTCGTTGTAGAAACTAATTACTTTGCACTGCCCTTAGACTAAGTCACATAATTAATTTTAAATTACTTTTTCCTATTTCAAGTTAGTGCAGCAAGTTCATGATCTTTAGGAGTTTCATGTACCAAGGGGAGGGATAGACAAAAATTTAACTATTTTGCATATTTGTTTCACAACATAAAAGTCTGTGATTTAATTATATTGCTTAAGTAAAAGTTTGTCCCACACTCCTTATTTGACAATATTTAAAAATTTTCCAGGGGTATGTAGTGTGTCCATCTGAAAAAAGATTCCTTTTGCTCTTCACATTCCTGAAGAAGAACCGGAAGAAGAAACTAATGGTATTTTTTTCTTCGTGTATGTCAGTGAAGTACCATTATGAATTACTCAACTACATTGATCTGCCTGTTTTGGCCATTCATGTAAGTATTTATTTAATTGATTACATAATCTGATAGTACCTCTAAGTTGTTACTGACCTTGTTGTTGTAAGTTGTTACTGGCCTTGTTTATTTCAGCTCAGTTTCAAATAAACTGATACAACGCTCACAAAACTGAAGATGATCTTGATTAGCCTGTAGAGGAAGGACATAAGGAAAGACTATGTAATAACCACGCTTCAACATTGTTAATCTTGCTATTTTTCAAATCAGGGTTGAACACTGATAATAATTTTCTGATTGTAGAAAGCATTCTGTTTTCTTCCCAGGGATTGCCTTTTATAAGCCCTAATACTCAGTTTATGGAGCAAAGCTATTGTCAGAGAATCCAAACAGCCTGATCCCTGGAGCGTTGGGTGCTTTTTCCAAAGCCAGGGTGATGTTTGGTTTCACTATGCCAATTCTCACCATTTGGATGAGTATTTTAAATTTTTATCAAACCCACAAAATGCATAGTTTAGGAGAAAGAATTGACTGAAAGTTTATGAAATAGTGATGACTGGTCACAAATGTCCTATTTTTTGTCCATAATTATTATTATTTTGTGGATTTTTTTTTAAATTTATTTTGATGGAATTGTTACAAGTATTCCTTCTTTTGTATTAAACCTGTGATGTAACGTATTGCTAGACTTGCAAATGTCCTTTTTTTCTGATCTTCAGCCATTTATGCAGCCCTCTGAAAAGTTTGTAATGCTTTGGAAGATACAGTGGTACCTCTGAGAGATACTGTTTCATGTAGTCCTGTGCTACTGACTGTGGTAGCATTGTTTCTTCGCTGTGAAATGGTCCTGTTTGGTCCGTACAAGTCCATGATACAGAAAGATGCCTCGTATTATTTTATTGTTTGTGGCACAAATGTGCAAAACAGGAACTTCAGATTTGAGCTTACGAGTTGGCAGGTTGCTTCTAATTTTCTTTCTCAGTTGCTACTTCATCCTTCATGTGTTTCTTTCCTTTCAGGGCAAGCAGAAACAAACCAAACGTACAACAACGTTTTTCCAGTTCTGTAACGCAGAATCTGGGATACTGCTGTGCACTGATGTGGCTGCCAGAGGACTGGATATTCCTGAAGTTGACTGGATTGTCCAGTATGACCCTCCAGATGATCCAAAAGTAAGTTAAGGAAACACAGAAGCTTCCCAGCAACAAATCAAATCCTAACTACAAACGTGGTTGCAGAGAAAGGCTGCAGCTGCTGCTTGACAGAGGTCAGGATTTGGCCGCGTTCACATCCAGCAGCTGGTTTCTTCCTCTTCCCTCCACCAGCTCCTAAGAAACACTGCACCTAGCTGAGACCTTCAGCACCTTCTTAGGGGTTGCTTTTTAAAACGTTATTCTTTGTGGTGTTTAATCAATTTAAAATCAGTATTCTTCTTTGAATAATGTGTAAATAAGCGAAACTTAAAAACCTCAGACATTTTAACACATATACAGGGCAAATACACCAAAAGCAAAGTTTCATTTTCAGGTACAGCAGACTAAGATTTTTTTTCTTCAGTAAAAGGTAAAATCCTTTTAGTCAGGGGTTTCTGTCTTGGCCTAATTATGCTTTGCATCTTCAACACTTGATTTCCCTCATCCACGTGTTAGTGTTAAGAAAAAATCTTAAAAAATAATGGATGATGCTTTACACTATCGATGTCAAGTTTGGGGTATTTTGGGGAAGTTTATTACATGTTTGAAAGACTGACAGGACTTCCTGTTTCTTATTTTTCCAAAAGGAATATATTCATCGTGTTGGTAGAACTGCCAGAGGCATAAATGGTAGAGGACACGCTCTGCTCATTTTGCGACCAGAAGAGCTGGGCTTTCTTCGTTACCTAAAACAAGCCAGGGTAAACTTCTATCTAGATACTTTTAACTATTTATTTTCTTTACTCTGCAATAGCTTTTAAAGGGAAAGCCTGTAATGATTAATCAAAAATTTTAATTTTTTTAAGCAAACTGAACATCTGATTTCTGCCTAAATTCAGCAGCACAAAAGTAAATAATGGGGGGGTGTTATAGTTGATTTGTAACTGTGCAACTTGCGTTAGTAAAAAATGTCCCGTGTCCTGCCTGTGGAAGGACACTTGGCCAAGGGAGCTTTGCCATCCAGAGGAAATGAAAACCTGAATGTTGCTCGTGCAGTTTCTAATTTTTCTATTTGAAGAATCAATTGCTTTTTGGTCAATTTCCAAAAGAAGGGTGGCCACCTTCTAAACTGAATTACTTGAATATGATAGAACTGCACGTAGTTTCGTGGTTGCTCTCCTTACGGGCTTGCACCTGAAGTGCTACAGTACCTAAAGCAAAAGCTACAGGGGTAAAAGTGTGATACTGTGACCATCGTTATTACTCTAGCTTAAAAGAAGTGGTAATACTGGCATATTGATGTGAAGGCACTTTATGATAAGGGTAGTAATGGTGTAAGTCTGATCATTGCCTTTAATAAAAGATGCTTTTCGTTCACAAACCCATCCTTGAACTTGAGAGTTGTAATTACATATTAACAGATGCAGCTGTGGTACTAAAACTAAAAATCTTCTGATAATCTTGCAGATCTTTTTCTATTTGTCTTAAGTCTTTAATATATCCAGTGTTTACGTAGTATAAATAATATAATAATATCAGAATTTTCTTTCTTTTTTTTTTTTTTTAAGGTACCCCTAAGTGAATTTGAATTTTCGTGGTCAAAAATTTCAGACATCCAGTCTCAGGTATGAAATGACTTCATACTGCAGCTACTCTGAATATCTGTGAAATAATTTATAGGGAGAATATTATAGTCTATAATGACCAAAGTTTAAAAATGAATATGCTTGTCTGGAAAAGTTCTTGTAGATGACTGTTGTGCAGTAAATAATTCTGCCATGTTGTCCCTCTATGACATTAAAGCAATAAAATGTTTGGAAATTAAAGATTAATATTGAGTACTAAACTGTCATCGTTATGTAGTATGAATTTGCTTGTAAGAATTACTTTTTAGTAAAACCACAGTGATGTAAACCTGCTTGTAGCTTTTGAACAGAATGTTCTTGCCTAGCATAGCAAACAGGGTGTCAGCAGCTTTCATTGAATAGTTCTGTATGTTCAGATTAGTTGGGAGTAACATATGTCTTACAAGATGATTTACTTAGACTTCAGTGTGCAGAAGGAGATCTAGAACCAACACTTAGAAATGCTAGTATATACTTCAGGTGTATTTAAATAATTAATAAATAAAGCCCATTATTAGATAAACTTGTTTTGTGCTCCAGTGCTGCAAAAATAGCCCGAGCATGAAGTTGAATAGCACAGACAGTTCTGTAGATGTGAATTTCTATTGTCCCTTAATTCTGTGAATTATTCTTTTGATAAGAGCTCTGTAAAGCTTCTTTGCAGTAGCTTATATTTGAAATAGCAAGTACAAGAAACAGTGAATAAGGTCCTTTCGGGAGGAGGTTCCTAGTTAAGAATAATCAGGAAGTAATGATGTCTAATGTAATGTATTTTTAGTATGCTGAATTAATGTATCCAAATATCAAATGTGACATTTTGACCTTTGAGACACTTTGAGGTATCTGACTTAGAAGTATACTGTCATTGTCCATTAATTCTGAATATACGTGGTTTCACAGTATGACTGCAGGTGTAAACTCCCTGATGAACTTGTTTGGGACAACCCAATTTAATATTTCTGTATATTTTCATAATGCAGAGGCTTTGGACTGTAATTCAGCATCAGGCTATTTTGTCCCTCTATTTGTTTATAAAAGCACTCTGATACATGTACATGCACTCTACCATCACAGGGCAATTTTTGATGAAGTGAATAGTGAATGTCCCTGCTACTCACATAATAAATAATTTGCTTGAATATGATTTATATACTTGTTATAGCTATAATTGGATATGTCTTTTTGTTTTGTGTTTTTCCCCTCGCCAGCTGGAGAAACTGATTGAAAAGAACTACTTCCTTCACAAGTCAGCCCAGGAAGCCTACAAAGCTTACATTAGAGCTTATGATTCCCATTCTCTGAAGCAGATATATGATGTCAATAACTTGGATCTTCCCAAAGTCAGCCTTTCATTTGGTTTTAAAGTTCCTCCATTTGTCGACCTCAGTATCCTTTTACTGCAGTATTTCAAAGCTGAATTTCTGTTTTATAAATGTTAAAAGCAACTTGCTGAAGTTCCTGGGTTACTTCAAATTCTGATTTATTTATTATTTTTGCTATTAATCACATAAATGCATCATGCTCCAATAATAGTTTATCAAAGAAAATGCTAAATAACAAATATTCAAATGGCAACAGTTGCATAGAAACATCCATGTTTTGGTGCACGTACATGCTGTATGTGCTTCAGTTGCTGTGGGGCAGCAGATACTGAAATGCATATATGCCAACATGTTCTAGAGCACTCTTCTTCTTCATGCAGAATTATTTTCATTGAAAAATAGGTGCTTAAGTTTTATAATCAAAGAATATTGAAATAGAGGGACAAGAGAATGAAATAGAAGACCGTATCTAGATTACGGTCAAACCTGCTAGTGGATGGAATTTGAAGAAATAGTACTTCAGCCAAATCAGTTGGTTAACTGGAGAAATAAAAGCATTATTTAGAACCACAGGCATCAAATGGTAGTTTTGTCTGCAGTTATGCCACTCAACTTTTTGTTTAATGCTGCTGTGTAAGACTTAATGACTTTTACAATACCTAAAAAGCAACATCTCAAATTATTCCTTTTTAAGTTCTTTAACCAATAAAATTCCAGATGTTAACAGCAACCATGGCAGAAGACTACAGAAGAGAGGTGGAGGTGGGGGATTTGGTTACCAGAAATCAAAGAATGTTCACAAAGCTAAAATCTTCAAACACATTAGCAAGAAATCAGACAGTCGGCAGTTTTCTCGTTAATCATACATTAAAACGGCACCTTGGTCAAAACCATCTGACACTTACTTACAATTTAAACTGCTCTGTTCCCATTTTTAGGGGTCTTTATGGTATTGTTTCTGGGAACATCTTTATGTTAACTTCAAGATGACACTTTGGAAGGGAGACTGAAGATAGGAATGGAGAATATGGCCCTCTAATTTTTCCATACTTAGTTGTAAGGAAGAAGATAGTTGAATGTAATTGTCTTAAGTCAGTAATAAAGAGCTTTTTATTAAAGAAAGAAAAAAAACTTTTAAGGTTTTATGGAAGAATTTGTTTTATGTTTACCCTTTTTTCTATGCACGCCTCTGAAAATTATCAAAGGAGACAACACCAGGACAGGATACAGTGTGAGATTAAAAAAATTTGCTCACGTGAATCATTGCAAGGGTTTCTAGTGCTACAGAACTCTGCTTTGTCTATCAAATATGCTGAAGAATATAGGAAGATTCCTTTAAAACAGAACATACTTACATATACTTAAGGCTGTATAAGTTTGTGATTAATTTCAGTTATGGTATCTGTATAACAATTGGCAGCATTGAAGATAAAAAAAATCTTCCACCACACCTGGTGTATGCTTAATGCTGTTTCTTTTAATGTGATTAAATGGTAACGTTCTAGTGAAATGTTTGGGTTTCCTTCATACTCTCTTTAAAAATCTGAAATTATGCATCTGGTAATGCCTAGTGTACTCTCTTATGAATATGCAAGGAAAATGAAGAAAAGTGGATTACATAAATTGAAGCACTCAGCCCAGATAATTTTTGAAAATGCTCCATAACCTTGATGCAGTGAGAATTTTTGCAGCCTGTCCCAGTATCTTGTAAATTGCAAAAGTGAATGGCTCTTTAGTCTTAGTTTATCTGATCAGTGATGGGCAAAGTCAAAGATTCCACCACAGGCTTGAGGGGGTGGAGAGAGACTTGGTAAGTGAGAAAGTGAAATGGGTTATAAATATACTGGAAGAGTATTTTATGGGAGAAATGTGTAAGAGTGAAATGGAAGAGGATGGAGTATGCATTGCAAATAGAACAAACATGGAGACTTAGGTAAAAAAAATACACAAGTTGGGCAAAAATAGAGTATACTACATATATTATTTTCATATTTCTAATCATAAAGTAGATAACTATTATTTCCCTACAAAGGGAGTGGGCAATAGTATTTCAATAATGTTCATCTGTCAATGCAGGGAAAAACTAAAATGTTACAGAATCCAGACAGTGGGGCCCTGGGCGTTCACAGTAAAACAACTTTTAATTTATATCTAAAATGTAGCCCAGGACCAATTACAAATACAAAAGCATACGTCATTATTCCAATATCAAGTGGAGTGTTATTCTGTAAGTCTTTAAGAGAAGCATGTCACATTTAAAGCTGATATATGCATTGAAGTATTGCAGAAGAACAGTGGGGAACTTTGTTAACCTTGTTTTCACCATTGGAGAAATCAGATCCTTTTTTTTTTTTTAGAAAATACTATGACCCTTCTGTTGCTAGTGCTTCCACCATTCAGAACTAAGAGTGGTGCTGCCTTTTCCCTTTTTTTGTGAAACAGCTGACTTTTAGCCCTAGTGAACTTTTCAAGACTCTTAACATGATCTGATGTTAAGAACCTCTGATATGGTCAAAATGCTAAAATGAGCTAATTTTGTTAGGATTTGACTGTCTTGTGCTTCCAGGGTTGCAGTAAGAAAACAAAATCTGCAATACTAAATACGTGATGCCTGGTTCATGGAGTTCTTTGATTCTGGGTTTGCTTATATATTTATAAATAATAGTTGTCAAAATAGATCTCATGTCTGTTTCTTAATAGCACATTTTTAGCATTATCTCTGAAATCTACAGCTGTAGAGATCACACAGTTGAAGGTCTCTTAGAGCTCTGAGATCATACAGTTGAAGGGCTCTGTCCACACCTGCAAGCTGTGCAGTTACAGGCTAGAAATTAACTTACATTATAGTGAAATTGACTGAACCACAACATGAATTACTTGGAAAGAGACATAAGCAAAGCTGTAAAGATCAGAGTGATGATGTGGGCATAAACAATGTGAATGAAGTGGTGGGTAGTTTTCGTTTGGAGCAAGGAAAAAGCTGAGATGCTGGGCACAGTCAGTGACCATCTGTCTGACCATGAGTTGCAGAGCCAGGACTGGTTGGGCTTCAAAGCCCATCAGAATTCCTGCCACTTCTCTGTGTAGGCAAAAATCTGCTTCTCGGAGAACTGCTTTTTTCTGTCATTCCTCCTTATTCTGGGAACAGAAGGCTGCCTGCTTTCCCAGCAGCGAGACAACCTCCAGCTCCACCTCATTTTTTTCTTTGGAAAAGTTGAGGCATTGTCAGTTTCTAAAGTCTGATATGAGGACAACTGAAAACTAGGGGTTTGGCATGAGTCTGCACAATTACTGGGACTTCTTGTTGGCATTTTCTTAGATGCAAAGAATTCTTTGAAATAATCATCTCATCTAGGAAATGAAAAGGCTGGATGGTATTGCTCTGGAGTAGCACTAGCTTACCCTAAAAAAAAATAAATGAATGAATGAATGACATCAGTGGATGCTTATACTTAAGACCTTATAGATGTATAATGGCCGCACAGTCTGATGTAACTACAGAATCTGCAATTTCACACTGTAATTTCATGATGAAGTAGGAGAGAAATTCCTGAGCTGAGACTAAGTGGGTATTGAAAGAGAAGGGCTTCAGCTTCCTGGCTTGTGCAGATGCAGTTGGCTTTCTCTTTGTTTATGGAATCATAAATGAAAAATAGTTTCTGATGAAATATCTATGTGTATCAGGCAGCATCTATTCTACTGTGATATTGCACGAAGTTTAAAAAGATTGTCAAACTGATTCAAAATCTAACGTTTCCTTTGCAGCTTACCCTGTTATCAATCTTGTGAGCAGTTAATAGACCTCAGCCATCAGACTCTCAAGGCTTGTCTCGTAACAGTGACTGATAGGTTGGGGACTAATATTGTGTGCCTTGAGAAATTGCCTTTTTTCTCTGAGAACCTTGACAAAGAAATTGGACTCTTTAAACCACTTAAGAGGGTGATCAAAACTGTCCTGCTTGAACTGGAAGATTTTTTTGACAGTTCTTGGAACGGGCCCATAAAGGAGAATTCCATTGCTGAGCTACTGCTCATAATCATGAAAAATCTTGTCATGAGTTTCCTACCCCATAACGCTGCCGAGTTATAGACAAGACTAGTCAGAAAGTGTTGCCATCAAATTTTTCAGGGTGAATGTCACAGGCAGAGGGCACGTTTATTGGCAGTGTAGAGCAAGAATACTTGAGAGCTGGGTAAGACATTATCTACTTAAGTCTGCTGTAAATAAGTGTTTATATTTTGTCAGTAATTAGCCTTGTTGTCTCACGTGTGAGTTGATAACACAGTTTAACTTGCCAAAGCTTTAGACACTAATGATTTGCTTGCAAGCCAGTCAGCTAAGGCTCAGGGGAAACAAGTTCTCACAGGAAAAAGTGAAAAAGACTATATGATTTTAAAAAACAAAAGCAAAAAAACCCAACAAAACCCAAAGGTGAGTAGAGGTCTTCCGATTTGTTCTGACTGTGAAGGAAGGCAAGGTACTGACAGACAGACAGCACAGGTCTGTGGCTTCTGTTTTGAGATCTGCCACTATCCTGAATAGGAGATAGCTGTCCAGTTACTTCAACTCCCCAAAACTTAAAAGTGATCTTACAGAGACCCAAGAACCTAACAACTAGAAATTAACAAGTTATTAGTCCTTAAAAGATAAGTTGGTCTGGATTTGGTTTTTTTCAAACTAAAATAACAATGCTGAAAGAAGCCTAGAATCATGTGGCTGGGCATGCAGGGTAAAATCTGTCTCTGCTCTTGACTCTTGCTCTACTAGATTGCTTTCCTCGGGATTTTAGTTGCTTGGCTTGACAGGACAATTCATGCAACTGTTTGTGATGCTTTTGTTTGCTTTAGATTTATAGAAGATGTTGAGCCATGACAATAAGAATCCAGCCTCTTGAACTGGAATGCTCTTTGCTTCTAAAATATTTGCTGGCTTGCATCAAAGTCATAAATACTGTAATGTTGCTTGTGTCAAATCTCTTTATTGCACAGCCACATGGGGAAGAGATTACCTTTTCTTTCTCCTCTTAGCCACCATGATAAACTTTTGATACGGAGTTGTGAGGAGAGGTAGAGGAAGGATGCCATTAAGAGAATGGAAGACAAATGGAAAATTGGGGTGCTGTCTAGACACACACTCACTTTGTTATATCGATGTCATCCAGTTTAAGAACTGCATTCACCTTTCAAAAAAATATCTGAGCATACTCTGCAATAGCAGTCCATCTTCCCAAATACTTTTGTAAGCTACAACACTGAAAAACATATAAACCATCTACTATTTTTTTCCCAGTTGGTCAGAATAAAAAGAAGAAAATCATAGTCTCTGCAAGATCTTGTATAACAGTTCACCCAAAGTCTCCTCTCTATTTTAGCTGCATCTTAAGGTGTTTAGCTGCTCGGGGCTTTCTGAGCTCCTCAATGAGTGGTTGCAATCCCCTAGGAATGTCAAGAATCGCAGGAATATTAAATGTGTTATTCTGCATAACTGAAATTAGATATTTATTCACAGGAGTTGATAGACCATGTGAATTTGTAGGAGTATCAAGTCTTCTTTACAAGCTCTGGATAAGTGTTTTTGATATACTGTCACTTCTATTTAATAAAACTCTTTCTGTATGCAAAGAGAGAACAGACTTGAGCAGCAGGTAAATTCTGCCCAGCACCTTTCTCTAATTGTTATTAGAAAAACTAAGAATGCATTTATGAAGGTATAAGTAACACACATACAAAATGTAATTTGAGAACATAAATGTAACCATAAAATTATGTTACTTAAAAAAAAAAATCATTAAAAAGATTCATTTTTCCATAGAAATTGTATTTTCCAATATCTTTACGTTCTTCTCTTAATTGTGGCAGAAGAAAAGGTAGCTAAATGGCCTGCAACACTAACAGAGGTAAGTGATTCTTTAATGCTAGAAAAAGAATCCTTAACATCTACTAAGCACTAGCTGCAGACCTGTAACAAAACTGCATGAAGTGCTAAGTAAGAATTTAAACATTGTATTTTCCACTTCCTTGCAAAATTTTATGAATCTTTTTTCCGGTGCATTGCAAGTATTTGCTACTATAAACTTATGGAAACTCTCTGTAATTTTTTGTCCCGCTTTCCACATAAATTCAGCAAAGGATTATTTGTAAATGTGGATAGTTAATATTTCAGGTGCGAACTAATCAATTAAGGATACACATTTTAATTATTAAAATCATTCAAAGAATTCTTGCTTTGAGTATGGGTATGAAACTATTCAAAGGTATTGCACAGAGAAATAAATCCCACACACATATATTCCAGGCTTATACTCAAGATAAATTCATGTAAAGGCCTTGCTTTACTCTATGGCCATTCCACAGCATAATGGCTGAGGAATTAATTAGTAGCAATATATGGCCCCTGTGAGGAATGTCTGTGAACAATTTGTACATGGAAAGAAGGTGAACATGAAGGAGGTGCTGCTCAGGTTTGAAATGAGCGAGAATGAGAATCAAAGGCATTTGGGCATCAGAACTTTCTCAGACACCAGTTAAAATAGAAATCAATGGACACAAGTTCCTAAATAACTTTGACTCTTGACACTTAAAATATTAAAATCCACCAGTGGAAAGCCCATGTTGTATACATAGTCAAAACGATAATTAAAAATAAAAATTAAAAAAAGAATCTAGCTCTTCCTCAAGGTTATTGGTGGTAGCAGAAACCAACAGTCAAGGTCAAGGAAATTAAATTTACTCAATTATAGATTGCTAGTTGAGGGTTTTTTCTTTTTAATGTGGCTGCTCTAACAGGACGAAAGGCTAATATTAGCAAATCTGCTGCTATATAATCCCCTTCATATTCATGTGCTGGCCTTGGCTGTGCTAGGGCTCATTATCTGTTAAAATACACGCACACACCCCTGTGGCAAAGCTTATTCATGCAGGTACACAGGTCTTTGCTGACTACCCCTCCTCTTTGAAAACCTCCCACTTAGTGGCTCGCATCCATATAGGTTACGTAAAGCTGATATTTGAATGGAAATTATTCTCCTGGTATTTGACTGGAAATTAAAAATAATGAGATTCACTCATTATTATTAATAAAATCAATACTAGCTAGCATTTATGTGACTTCTTGATTCTCCATCACATTTTCAATCATAAAACTATGGAACCAGCTGTCAAAGGGCCTTTGAGGGTTCATTTTTCCCTTGAGCTGAAAGTTTTTCTGATATTTATCAAATTAATTGCAGGATTTATATAAGTGAGTTTTCTGAGAAATGCTTTATAAAGTGGGCTGGGTTTCTACTGAAGAGCTAGCAGTGAACAGAGGATGGAATAAAACTGCATCTACTTGAAGCTCTCAAAGGACTTTTGTATCTAAAACAAAAAATGGAAAATCAGTCAAAATAGTCAAATTCAGTGTAGTCCCTTTATAATCTAAAAATAATCTGCTTCTATCTCAATAAGATAGAATAATAACAATAAGATCAAAGCAACCTTCTGAAAAAATGTGCGCTGTATTTAAATTTTACACATTTGCTATAAAAATACAGCATCACTTCACATAATGAATTGAAATTCTGTTATCTGGATGAATCATCATCGTCCAAAGGGCAGTTCCTAAGCAGCATGCTGTCCTTGAAAGTGCTTGAGAACAGAGCTGCAATGAAGCTGGCCTGCGAAGCCGCCATCTGGTGAAGACAGTCTCTTCTTTAGGACAACTGGACAGAGGGGAGCTGGGAGGGGAATACTAAGGATGTGGGGAGAATTAAGCTAAGTTAAGAACTTTCAGACTGACAGAAGAAAATAAAATTATGACAAAGCTGGCTCTGAGGGGATTCATCTCAACGTCGTCAGTCAGAAGAGTGAGTTTTACAGGGGGTGGCCGTAAGGCGATAAGGACTAGGAAGTGTGTTTTGTGATTCCTCCCTCTCTCACAAACCCTTTTCTCAGCAGTTCTCAGGTAACCAGGGAATAGTGAGAAAAGCTGCAAAGTACAATGTCAAGGATTTCTGCACTTAGACTTATAAGCAGATTACTATTTTCCACCCTTTTGTGTTTTGCATCCCTCAGACTTCACAGTCCACGAAGCTCCAAACATCCAGATGGAAAGATGATGTTCTTTTGCATTTACTGTTAATTCCATCATCTAGCTCCAAGTCCTTAACCACATATTTATTTGCTTGTTTTAAGAGCAATGAAACAGTTGGTGGTATCAGTTATCTTTTGAGGATACACACTGACACTCTTGAGAGAAGAAACTATGAAGAAGCAATTTTGAAGTCATTGAAGAGAATCAGTGAATGAAACAGAGTATTTTCATTGTTTTCATTGCACTTTGACGTGACACCAACTTGTAATACTGTAATTGTATGTAAAGTAAGTCCTCCTTTAGTTTTAGGAGAAGAAAAATGTGTTTTCGTTTTGTTTTGTCTCTTTCTTAGTGTTGAGGTTTTTTTATAATTTCATGCAACATTTACTTGCTTTTCTGTTATTTAGAATCCATGAATACCTGCAAGTCTCCTAATTTTTTAAAGTTCCCTCTTCTCTTCTGTAATGTATACCCTGGTTTCTGAGAGATTGTAACATGTTGCCATAGCAATCCTTGAAGAGCACCAAGCCTTTGCATTCACAGGACAAGACAGCAGTGGGGTAATTATCAAGAAAAAATAAATCCCTTTGAGATTTTATTCAAGCCTCTGTATTATAAGACCAGGTTATTTCAGCCAAGTGGGAGGAAGAAGTGGGAGATTTCAATGCATTTGATGGATGAACTGAAATGTAAGTATCCGGATGTGGCACATAACTTACACAAAATAAACAGGAGTACAAAGATGGGACACAAGGGTTTTAGGAAAGGAAGATTTTGACATCATCTGGGTTGCTTTAATGGTGGCCCACACATAGTCTGCAACCTACAAATGAAGTACCCTCACACAAAATACAGACAACCTAATTTCCAGCAGAAGCAGGAACAGTTTGTATCCTGGCCCATGTGGGCCCCTGAACATGAAAATTTTGCAGTTATTCTGATTTTTGTTTGTTTGCTTGCAGTCTTTTTCAGCTGAGTTATTCAAATTGTGACAAGATTATTTTATTCCTTTATTAAGTTCACAGAATTGGACTGACAACTGTTGAAACATTTATAGGTTAAAGGGCTTTTTTATCTGTTTCCCTTACTGCTTTTAGGTCTGGGTGCCTTTTAAAGGAATAAAGTCTTGTTCAGTAATTCTTTAGCTGGCATTTAAAAAGCAGCATTAATTAACAAAACGAGACACAAATCAGAAAGGAGCAATATACAGACAAAGCACGCAAAGGCGCTTGTGAAGCAGACACATGCTGTCTGACAACCCTGACATTTTTACCAGTGCCTCATTGTTTCAGATGCTGCTTTAGGCTTAACTTGCAGCAGTACTGTGAAAAGGCTCTTCTTGTCAAGTTCTGTCAGATTCTGCCTATTGGAAGCTCAAGAGGCAAAATGCGACACATTTAGCACTCAGAAGTCCTCTTTCTCCTAATAATAAAAGCTGGTAAGTAATCTAGATAGTTTTCTCTTAGCTGCTGCTTAACATTAGAGCACTTTTTAGAATTACTACGGGAAAGAATAACCAAAATCATGCCTGTGTTAAGAGCCCGGGAAAGGATTTATTTGCTTTTTCACCTGGTGAGTGAAGTGCCATGTGAAAGTTAACCAGCAAGACAGCCTGGTCATTCTGACTACAGTCATTGTCTTTCATTTCTGTAACATTTCATCATTGTTCCAGCTTTTGAAGTTGGGATCCCTGAGTAAGGCAAGCTGGACCCAGCTGCTTTCTATGGGTAACACAGTGTTGGTGTGACAAGTGTCTGTTTGTCACATGGTGCTGTTCCTTCAGTGAATGTGAATGCAAGTGAAGAATATTGATCTGAAGAACGTTCATTTAGACAAGACTACTCTGATCCAGAAAATACTCCTTCTCTGCCTCAAAAATGAGCAACGTATCTCCTGTCCCTGAACTCTGCCCCTTTATAGTCTATGATGCTAAGTGTGCTGCTATTGTGGAAGGGTTCAAGGCCAGGTTGGACAGGGTTTTGAGTAACCTTGGTCGACTGGGAGGTGTCCCTGCCCATGGTGGGGGGGTTGGAACGAGATGATTGTTGATGTTCCTTCCAAACCAAACCACTCTGTTTCCATTTGCAAGGAAATAAACTTCACTGACCTTCTTTGATCTTTTCTTCTGACCCTCAACAACTTCAAACTCCAAAACTCCAAAATCTTTGGAAATCTCTCAGTAGCACCATATCACCTGGTAAGGGAAAAGAGCCTGTGTTTTGTCCAGTAACTCCCACTCAAATTGTCCAGGTATTAACAGACTAAGGGGAAACAAAGGAGGTGTAAATGCTGGTCCTTTAAGGATGGTAGGCTGGGATAAAAGATACCTCCCAAAGACCTTAGATATAATACCCTAAACGCACTTTAGATATAATACCCAGGTTGCTATATGATCCTGTCACACTACTTGTCACCATTTATTAGTCAGGAGGTGACAAATCTCATCACTGCGTCTCCTTTACGTCTACCACCCTATTAACATCTATTACAGGCTTTAAAAGAGGTTGTGTAACAAGTTTAACGTTATTTTGGAAACACCTTAATTTTGAGGGTTGTCACTGGAAAGGGCTGGGAGAAGGGTGCGTTTTCAGGGGCTGGGCAAGTGCTCTTCGTAAAAAAAATCTGCCATGAACCTGCCCCGAAACAGCGGCGAAGATGGAGATTGTTCCCAGCCACTTAAAAATTGAAAAGAACTTCAGAGTTTTGGGGTGTTTCTTTCCTAATTCGAAAGATTCCCATTTAAATGCTGCAGCCTAGAAATAAGCTCCCGTCCAGGACTAAAACCGTCACCAACCTTGCAGGCAGCGGTGGATGCAGGCAACCGGCGGCGAGGCGAGGCTCCGGCCGCGGCGTTGAGGGGAACATGGCGGGCGGGGGCCGGGTGGGCAAAGGGAATCCCCGCCACCGCAGGGGGGACCGTGAGGAGAAGCGGGGGTCCCGCCGCCTCAGGGGAGCCGTGGGGAGAAGCGAGGAAAAGCGGCGCCTCTCCCCACACCAGGGCCGTCCAGCCGCCGCGGAGAAGCTCCGCCACCGCCCCCGAGGCGGGGCGGGAGCGGCGGTGCCGCCCTCCCCGTAGCGGCCCCGTTATGGGCGTGAGGAGCCGCGGGCCCGGGCAGCGGCGGGTGACCGGCGGCGCCGCGCGGAGCCGGGGAGCGGGCTGCGGTGGCGACCAGCCGCTGAGGGAAGCCCGGCGTGGGCTCCTGCTCGCCGGCAGCGGGGCAGGGAAGAGAGAGAGTGCTGGTGTGCGGGAGTAGTGAGGGGCTGAGCCCCCGTCCCGGGTATGGCGGAGACCATGAGCCCCTGCACCCCACGGGGACAGTGTCAGGCCAACATGGGTGCCAACACCTCCTCAGCCAACATAGATGCCAACGCCTCCTCGGCTGCCTCCGTGCTGGTGGGCAGCAGCTCATGGAGGGGCCGTGAACCCTTCTCCATCTTCACCATCCTCATCCTGACCCTGCTGGTGCTCCTGACTGTGGCCACTTTCCTGTGGAACCTGCTGGTGCTGGCCACCATCCTGCGAGTGAAGGCTTTCCACCGGGTGCCCCACAACCTCGTGGCCTCCACGGCGGTATCAGATGTGCTGGTGGCAGCCCTGGTGATGCCGCTGAGCTTGGTGAAGGAGCTCTCAGCTGGGCGGCGTTGGCGGCTGGGCCGGGAGCTGTGCCTGGTGTGGGTCTGTTTCGATGTGCTGTGCTGCACGGCCAGCATCTGGAACGTCACTGCCATCGCCCTGGACCGCTACTGGTCCATCACCCGCCACCTGGAGTACACCTTGCTCACCCGCCGCCGCATCTCCAACGTCATGATCGCTCTCACTTGGGCGCTCTCCGCCGCCATTTCGCTCGCCCCCCTCTTCGGCTGGGGGGAGACCTACAGCCCTGAGCAGGAGAGCTGCCAGGTCAGTCAGGAGCCCTCCTACACCATTGTCTCCACCGGTGGGGCTTTCTACCTGCCCCTCTGCGTGGTGCTCTTCGTCTACTGGAAGATCTACAAGGCGGCCAAGTTCCGCATGGGGGGCCGCAGGAGGAACGCCGTGGTGCCCCTGCCCGAGGGTGCTCAGGTAAGGGTGGGGATGGGGAGGAGAGCCCCCACTGCCTCCACGGGTACCTGTGCTCCAGCTTCTCCTCTGCTTACAGCTGCCACACCAGCATTGGTGGTTTCAGCAAGTGAGAAGACCAAGACATGGCCTGGGGCTCTCATGAGAATTTAGCTGTGTTAGAGACTAGGTGTGAGCGGTAATTAGCCAGTCAAAAAGTGCCACTCCTGGAGAAGAGTTTCATTCTCATTCTTTTCTTAAGTGTGCTGTAAGAGTCAGTGACAGGTTGATTCACTGCCAGTCTAGAGAGCCATTTAAAAATCATCTCTTTAGTTTGAATTTAAGATGCCTTGGGGTTTCTTTTCTCTTTACTTTTTTACAGTGTTGCTGGGATAAACAAAGATGTAAACAGATCCCTAGTTTGTATATAAATACCTGGATATTTATCTGCAGCAGGGACTCAGTGTCTGAATAGATTTTAACAAGCAAATTATACACTTTGTTTATGTGCTTGTGCTCTTTTACTTTGAATACTGGGAACATACTGCTCACTGCATAGTATTGAAGTAATGAGCAATGAATAGTTTCTATTTTAAAACTACCAGCTGTGTTAAAAACGATGTCCTCCTCCTCCTCCTTCTTATCCCAAGCATTGCCTGTAATCCTGCAAAGCCCTAATCAGGTGGGAGTTGTTACTCATTTTGGGAATGCAATTAGCTAACAGGAAAGCTGTCTCCCTGTTGAAGAGTGGCATTCTTTTTTTTCCCCTATGGCCTTCATCCACTTGTTTGCACCAAATTTCTTTCCAAGTTGAGTACAATGAATGCATTGCTTGGAGTTAATGTATAATCTTTCTAAGCATGAGAACTAACTGAATATTTGCAGTGGATTTGCATGCTCCATCTTACATACACACATACTCATGTAGGACTAGTTGTTGGGAATCTAAAATTCTGGGAAGCTAAATGAAGCTGAGGCATTGCTGCTTCAGCTTTAGCCTGTTGTTGGTCATGTCAGTTTTAACACAAAGTCGTGTGTCTCCTAATTGTCATAGTTCTGTCTGCAAAAGCCCTTGTGTGGGCACAGCCAGGCTGGCAGGTATGTGCTTTCTTGCTGAGGCAGTGTCTGGGAGCTGGTTTAGGCTATACTGACAAAATGAACCTGTGGATCAAGGGAGCTGGTGGCATTCAGGATGCATTTGTTAGTTTTCTTTCTAAGTTAAGAGACTCAGACTTAACCACATTTTGTCCTGATTTCACTTAAGCTTATAGGAGCAGGTTCCATCCTGTCCACAGGAACAGCAGCAGTTTCCCAGTGAATTCAGGAGAAGAATCTTCAAACACATCACTACTGTTCCTTCGTGAATGTTTTTAACATGCAAACACAAAGGTGACATTGACAGGGAACGTGGCAAACCTGGTGAGATGATCCAGCTTTCTTCTCCACATGCAGGGGTAATTAGGCAGTCAGCATCAGCTCTGTCCTTTTCTCTGATGGGGCAAATATTGTCCCACTGGTCTTGTTTTGCCCATCCATTCTAATTTTACATTTCTTTCTCCCTTAATGTCTCTCCTGCCTCCACTTTCTTTTATCCCTTCCTTCTCTGAGAATGCTCACCCTTCCAGCATCTTTCTTTTGTCACCGTTACTCTGGCTGTGAAGTGCCCTCTGCATCTCTATCAGTTCTTACCCCGAGTTGCCCTGCTCTCGTTGATCTAAAAAACATTAGAGAGAATTTCAGCAGCTGATGCCAAAGGCTGGCAGTGCTTCCCGGGCTGTCACAGCAGTGATCCCTGCTGGGAGAGACGTGTGTGTTGCCCTCAGAAATTAGGGGTCAGGTATCCCAGAGCTGGAACTGCTTAATTCTAGCAAGGTAATTGAGGGAGGAAAATATTAAAGATTATTGTTCTCATATCCCAGTAGAAGAAACATCTGCACTGAGTAGAACAATTGTCATGATACTTTGATGGTTTTACACAGTGTTTTTCAGCCAACAGAGCCAGGTGCCAAAGTGCTTTGCAGGTTGCCTCTGTGTGTATGTAAGTACATATATCTATGCAGAGAAAGGATAGTTGTCTCAGAGCTGGGAGTTGGCATACATACCTTATGTTTCTATACTCTCACAGAGGTGCAGAATAGAATAGTTACAAAATAACTACTTTGCATCATTTTTGGTTAAAATTGTATTTGTGTTTTTGAAAAACACTTTTTAAAGTCTTTGGAAAAAATTACGGTGAGGGGGGTGGGCATGAAACATCTGAAGTGCTTCTAGTTTTAATGAGAGTTTGTTTCCTACTTTCCCTTGAAACAAAAATAATTTCAGAATTGGGACCCTAAATTAGGCTGGTGCTTTTAGAGTTATGTTGCTAATTATGAAACTCTTTAAAAAATGAATTCTGCAATCAATACTGACATGAGTCATAAAAGAACTCATAAAAAACTCCTAAAAAACCTAGTGACATACCATCACTGACACTGACAACTATACTCTGTCATATCTTGTTGACAGTGGGTAATAATTCTCTCAGTAAATAATCCAATTGAAATAAATGAGACTGCCTGAAAAACAGGAGATACTGCTGGATAGGGTGCTTTTAAATCCACGAAGTCACTTGTAGAATAGGTTTTGCTCAGCAAGAAAAAGGATGAAAGAATCTGAATGTCAGGTTTACTTACATGTGGCAATTGCAGGGACAGGATTAAATTTTGATGTGAGGAGTTAGAAATCAAGTTCTGTTTTGTGTTGGTTTGTGGGTGGGTTTTTGTTTTTTTTTTTTTCCCCTTCTTAAAGTTCCTCATGTATTCATGGTCTGACTAATTAGGCCTGATTCAAACCTTATCAGTTTTGTGAGAGAGCCTCCTTAGATATCTTACTTAGAGAGAGAGCTTACTTAGTATCAGGCCCCAGAGCTCCAGTGGTGCAGTGTTGGTTTGCACCTTGGCGCAGTTTCTCCAACCCCCAAAACGAGTCAGGAAGAGAAAATGGATTCTCCTTTTCCCCGAAGGAGTTGCAGGCCTTCTATTTCTTATTTCTGCCTCTGACTATGCACGCAGAAGAGATGGGTCAGGAAACAAAGTGCAACTGTCCAGAAGAGTGGCAACAGATGTCAGATAGGAGAAAGATGAGGCAGGAAGCAAAGTGGAGTGGTTGGCAATTTCCTGGGAGAAATGCAGAGCTATTCCTGCCTACAGAAGAAGAAAATCCTGTCAAAAAAAAAAAAGCAGGTGTTCTTCTCCCTGTCAAATGTACTATATGTCATATTGGTGGAGCATTCAAGAAAGTGCAGACATTCCTATGTTTTGATCCTTGGTTGCACATTTCAGTTTCTGCTGTCCTTGTTCGAAGAGCAAGAAGTATGCCAAAGCTGCACTGAGGCAACGATGATCTTTTTCTTTGCTGAATCACACTGTAATAGGCAAAACTCTGGATTTGTGATAGCAAGCCAGATTTCATTGATGTTCATCATCTTTACTGTTGTTTAAATCAGAAGTTATTGCAGAGCCTGGAGGCACAGTACAAACACACGCACGGTACCATGCCGTGAAGGACCAGGAATAGCAATCATTAAAGCTCTAAGGAACATTTTAGACCAAGGGATTTCATCAGAAGCTCCTTCGTGGCATATTTTTAATAATGCTTCTAGGAACACAGGAATTGGGAACGTACAGCTCTGGGAACATACAGCTATTCAGCAGTAGTAATGTACTGGGAACAGCCAAACAACAGAGGTGGCATTGAACTGTAGCTGCTGATCAACGTACAGAAGAATGAGTTCTGAAACGAAAACCAAACTTCTTTGTGTCTGAAGAAGAAGTTGTACTTGAGAGCTCCTTCCCTTCGTTTAACTCTCTTTATGATGCTCTCACCGCAAAGAGGTCATCTCTGCACTTCACAGAGCCTCTTGTCCTGGAAATTCCATGAATTTAGAAGCGAATTCTGGCCTCAGAGCAGCAGTCCTTTCATACCAGCATTTTTCCCTACTGCTCCTGAAGCAGAGCCTGAGTGGAGGGAAGGAAATCTCTGCCTGGGGCTTAGTGTGCTGCCTGCCGCTGGGTGAGAACAGCGTGCAACACTGTAGAGATGCTCATATGTGAGAAATTCCCCAGTATGAACTGGGACGTCTTCATGGATTGCTTTAATTTACAGTCTGTTGCCACCCTTTTTCCCCGTCAGAGCCTGTTTGTTCGTGCTGATCAGTAGCCCAAAGTTTTTATGTTGGGCTTGTCCTTTCTTCCATGTGGCACAGGGATAATGGTCAGGTATTGGGACTTAGCTTAGAAATTGGAGTCATGCAAAGCCTCCAGGGTTGGCACTGAAAAGTGCAGATTCGGTATAGTCAGAGCTGTGCTTAGTTCAGGAACGTCACCACTGAGAAAGCATCTACGTAATCTTCTTGGCTTGCGCTCTTGTTCAGAAAATGCCAAATCTCAGTGGATTACCCCACGCCTGCTTAAGGGGGAGATCCTGTGGCACGGTTCCCCCACCAGCACTGTGTGCCACAACAGCATTTCCCTACGGTGGACTAATTTATTTTCTATGATGTGCTTCGTGTGGGTTGGTTTATAAGAAACAGCCTTGACAACATGATCTTGGAGGGCTGGTAGTTGTAGCAAGGATAATCTTGCACCAGCCAGGCCGGGGAGATGAGTCAGGTCTGCAACAAATCATAGAGCAATACAATCAAAAAACTTGAAGTTATAATGAAAGGTTGGACTTTCCCAGCTTTGCCATATGCTCTGATACATACTACCTGATATAAACAGCACTTCAGATTATATCCATGTTTAACTTTAAAAATCTAGTGGACTGGTCCCCTGATGAATCAGCCCCCGGGGCAGGGATGAGCTGAGTCCTGTAGTAGGTGTGCACGGGGACCAGGCAGGGAGGGAGCACAGACCCACAAAGCTGATGGCGTTTACAGGGTCATTGAGCACAGGGCTCGATAAAAACCTTCTATAAAGTCTGGTCCTTTTTGTGGCAGTAGAAGCCAGGAGCAGCTGGCCAGTGGATCTCAGTCTGCCAAGTGGCAGTGTTCACGCCGGGGGCTGGCCCTTGGAACAGTACCCCATGCTGGGAATGCCCGAGAGGCTGGTGTGGGGCCTGGGGGAGGGACAACTGGGCGAGGGTCGTCCACTGAGTGTGTGGCTGGTTGGCTGGAAGTCACATACAGGGTGAACATTAGACACTGATGGTCATGGAAAGCTGAGCTTTCATACAGCTTCCAAGGTTTAAATGCTTGCATGAGTCCTGTTGAAGGCACAGGCTGAGCAGGGACACTACTTACCTTTTCAAGAGCATCCTTTTCAAAGGATTTCTTATGAAAAATGGAAGGAAAATATCTCTACTCTGCCAGGGATATTTACAGTTTACTTAATGGAATGTTCCATGAGACATCCTGTTATTTTTCCCAGAACGCCAGGCTGCTATTTGCACTCTTATTATTATTACTGTTCTTACAACATTATTCCGAAGCTCCAGGCAGAACAGTCAGAATTGAAAAATCAGCTGTGACAACAGAGGAAGTAGGAGTTACGTTGATAGGAAGACAACTGCTGTCTTGTAATTTACAAAAAATACCATGATCTATTTTACTTGCTGTTTAGTATTCAGAGGCTTGATCTAACAACCAGTGGAGTTTGCAGAAACTTCTCTGATTTCAGTAGGAGCTTGACCACGCTGTAAATGCATGCTTCCTTAGGGAAAATACCTGAGGACTGTGGTATCTTCTATCAAAATAATTCAAATAACTTTTTCTCACAAAGTAAGTGGTAAAAAAGTCTCAACTAGCAAATTCTGCAGCTCAGTCACAAACCTTCTAAAACCCGAAGTGTTGAAAAGGCTCTGATTTGATGATGGCACACTGCAAGCTCTGTCTTTTGAGTGAGAGTTGAAGGTTAAACATAGTACCAGAGTGTGCCCGATGCTAGTGACAGAGTCCTTTGTATGGCTCATCCCAAGAGGCATGCTTATGCAGCTATTCCTCAGGGCTAAGACGTAATCTTTCAGGGTTGCTTGTCACAAATTTGTCCTCACGTCATACATCCATCCCTTTTTGCAGAGCGTGATTAAAGATGTGCAGAACAAGTCCTTCTGCAGACAAATGGTGTGATCCTTGCTACATGAGGGGTGTCCCATTTTAATTGTCAGGACAGATGTGATTTTCATTTTCCTCCATTATTTGCCTGCGCCCATAATCTGCTGCTCTCACACTCTGCAGCCACGTCTCCTGTCTGAGGGGGAAGACAGGGATATCCATCTTGAAGAGTGATTGTCCGGCCATTGCCAGTGCTCCCCTCTCCGAGCTGCTCTGCTCATATTAAGTAGAGACCCTCCATCTGTTATAAAGCTCACACAAAGGTGGCACACGCCTGTGGAATATGTAGCTGATTTAACAACAACCCGTCTTTGGGAGTGGTGTCAAAGTTTTGAGGTGCCTGTGAATTATCATGGAGGCAAATTTTAGATCCTCAGGTTTCCTCCTTAAACTGTTTATTTCACTGCACTGTTCATAGTGCCTACAAGAACAGTCTGGCTGCCATCCGGGGCACGGTGCTGTACTCACTGGAGTAGCTGACGTTTTCCGCCCTCTTGTGTAGCTCCTGTTGAAGCCAGAGTTTGAACCAAAGGCTGATTGAAATGATGGTTTTTCTGGCCATAGAGGACTTTTTGTGAGAATACCAAGTAGATCTGAGTGAAATAAAAGACGACAGGTGACCGAAGAGAGAGAAAATGAGGGCCAGAAAAAGCTGCTTCTCCAGCGAAGCTTTTCTTTGATCACTACCAGAGTATTTTATAAGCTAATTGAAAATGGTGGCACGGTGCCTGAGGGTACATCACATTCAGGTGCATCCTTATGCTCCCATTGTCATACTCTGTGTTGGCACTGTGACCAGGCTGCAGCTGGTGTGATACGCAGCTCCTTCCCCCTCCAGGAGGAAGAAGTGCCCGTGATGAGTGTCAAAGAAGAGCAGAAGGCATCCAAGTTCTGTCTTTCATAAGGCAGATGCATCTTCTTGATGCATTTACTTGCTACTGAAATATTTCTGAAGTATTCAATTTTATTTCAGGCATTTGGAAGGGTGACGAAGTATCAGCCTTTTCCAAAGATCAGATGCATTTCTTTTAATTGAAATCCCATTCTTTTGTTAAAAATGGTTCTCTCTCATGGAAAAATATTCTTATAGATTGAGCTGAGGTTTTTGGGATGTGCTCTGTCCCTTTGGCTGAATAAGTGGTAGTGCCAAGTTCCTGCACCCATCAGGGAGAGATTTTGAGCTCTGCATCAAGAGCTAAAGAAAATATCTTATTGTCTAAAGATGAGGCGTTTGCTGCAGGTCCCTCACCAATACCTGAGGGAGATGACCCAAAGGGCCTCCAGTGGAATGAAATGAATTTACGATGAGGCCTGAGGAACCTTAAAGGTCACGTAGCAGCGTAGGAGAGTCTAGTTTAGGGATACGCAGAAGGCAAGTGCCTTTGTTAGCCTTCCTCAACAACCTGATTTCCCACTAGGTGTCAAGGCATCCACTAAAATAAACTGAAATAGAATGCCCACAACACACATGGCATCAGTTACTCTTTATTTAGCTTTGTTTTTCAGTCGCACACAGCAGTTTTTCCAACATAATGAGAAGTCTGGCAATTTTTGGGCCGTTTTCTTTATTTTAGCCTGTAAGGAATGGAGTTGTGGCCTTTTTGTCGTAGGTGCACAGATGTTGTGCTGTCATGTAAAAGTAATACTTCACTCAAACAAATTGTCTTGGTAAAAATCCATGTTTGCTTTTGTTTTGAGGTGAAGGAAGCTTCGCATGAACCACAGATGGTGTTTACAGCTCGTCATGCAGCTATCACTTTCCAGACAGATGGAGAAACATGGAGAGAACAGAAAGAGAAAAAGGCAGCTCTGATGGTTGGCATCTTAATTGGAGTTTTTGTACTGTGCTGGATCCCTTTCTTCATCACGGAATTAATAAGTCCTCTCTGTTCCTGCAACATCCCACCCATCTGGAAAAGCATCTTTCTTTGGCTTGGCTACTCCAACTCTTTCTTTAATCCTCTCATATATACAGCATTTAACAAAAATTACAACAATGCCTTCAAGAACCTTTTTGTAAAGCAGAGATAAAAGGGGACACAGAGGAGAAAATTATTCCATAATACAGAGATTTCTTGAGGGAAACGTGCCAGTGGTATGTACAGTTTTCATGTGCTCGAGCTACTTAAGAGGATTTAGGAGCAATGAAGAAGATGGAAGATGCTTGAATATAAACCTACTGACAGTTTACAATTCTCTCTTGGAAATACATATATGATGCTCCAGGGTGGGGCAAAGAAGGTCGAAGCAGTGAATATCTCCTGTCTGCTCTTCAGATCAACACATGTTAAGGTCTGGCAGCAAAGCACTGTGTGTGTCTAATACTGTGACTGTCAAATCTAACTGGGCTGATCTCATCTCACCAGCTACAGGTGCCATTCTGTAGCTCGCTTATCATTAGTAAAGGCACTGGGGGGAACTGCTAATTGAGCAATACTGAAATGTTTGTGATACGGGCAGGCTGCTGAGATTTATTTGGAGAGGAGGGAATAAACATGCTGTATTCAATCAGTTGTTGCATTGATTTGAAATTAAAATGGATGACTAAGCAGCTCAAAAACACGCCCTGGTATGTGACTGAAGGGCTGCATGTTCTCTAGTGAGCACCAGTTCTTGACGGGAGGCCTTGGTGAAATACAGGTCAGTTGTGCCCCCTGAGGTTAAATGACATTTTAGAGCCAAGTGTAAAGTCATTCAGTGTTCCTGGTAACGCACGTGCACGGGTGGAGGATCAAGCACAGTGTTCACCTGGGTTGTGCCCTCTCACCCTGCAGGGCTCAGGCTCTCCCTCTTTTCTGAAACCCAGCAGAGCTCAAGGGAGACACACCTGATACCTCCCAGTTCAGGGGGACTGCACACATTACTTTATGCTGCTGTAAAACTAAGCATGCATTTGTGTTCCAAACATGCTGTATTCAGTCACTAGGTATGCAGGGAGCCGTAGGTGGCTGCTTGTCAGTGGTAGGTGAGTATCCCCACTGTGCTCTCTGGGCCCTTGCCTTGTAAATGTTGTGTTCAGCACCCCACCTGAGTGAATTCCACCCTATGTCAAATTGACTTTCACCTGCTGTAAGGAAGGCACTGATGCCATCAGGTATAAGTGACTCCAAAATCTGCAAAGTGACTCAAAACCAAGCCTTAAGTTATTTTTCCAAGATCTAAAAAACACTCCTGTCCCAATAATATATACATAAATAAATACATAAAGAATTTCTGTGCATACTACCTAGCGTCTCTCTTTATTTGTGAGTCCCAGCTCCCTCTCCCACCCCCTCCTACAGCTTCTTTAGATACTATGAACCACCATAGCTGGGTGCTGCTGAAGCTGAGGTTTAACCTTTCCCGTTGCCTTTGCCAGTTTTGTGTTTTCTGCCATTTAAGCAACCCTTTGACTCAAAGCGTAACCTCAGGAAAACACCACAAAACTGCACAGAGTGACTGAAAGTCAGGAATTACAGGTCCATCAATATGCACCACTGGCAGCTTGTGCATCCTGCTCAGCCTCATCTCTGGGGGTTGCCCAGCTAACAGGCATGGCAGCCACACCAGTGCTGACTGGGAAGCTCCTACCAGAGCCTTGGTTCCCTGGCAGTGGCAGAGGCACGGGCAGCAAGGGGTGTTTCCAGCAGCTGGGACTGACGTATGTAACAGCCGTGTCAGAGAGGAGTCATCAAGTGGCTCATGTTCTGAAAAACAGAAAAATGATGCAGCCTGTACTTGCTTGTAAAGCAGAGCTTGTTGCAGTGTAGCCTAACACGGTTTGTGGATCTGCTGATGTCAATTCATCTTAACCTCAGGTGTAAGGGCAGCTTGGACTGAGGCAAGTTCCAGCTCCCTTTTAAGTTATCGATTTTAATAAATGCTGTCAAAGAGCACGTTCCTCCAGTTCCTTATGGGAACCACCTGGCCTCGTGGTGAGATCAGGCACTGCTGGTCTTCACACCCTGTGGTACTGTGAAATTCCAGCGTGACCTGCGGGGTCTGAGGCCACAGCATCTCTCTATCTTACGTACCTGCAGAGGATGTTTCTCCTCTGGCTTTCAATGGGAATTCAGAAATTTTGCTAACCTAGAATTTCAAACAGTTGTTAGAGTTTGGCTCAGACTTTTAAATGCCATCTTAAATTTCCCTTGTGGATCTTAATTTGCCTGCATATGGAATAGCTACTGTTCAAACTAATGTTTGGAGGATTAAACAAACTAGAAGGAAGACATATGAGAGAATTTAAAAGTTACTGAAACCTGCTGGCCCTACTCAGAACCATCAATGAATGTTTCAAATGAACTGAATTTTTCATCTAAGATAGACACTGTTCTCTCTTGAACACGTCCCTGGAGGTGTTCAAGGCCAGGCTGGATGAGGCCTTGAGCAACCTGCTCTAGTGGGAGGTGTCCCTGTCCATGGCAGGGGGGCTGAAACTCAATGATCTTTAAGGTCCCTTCCAACTCCAACCATTCTATGATTCTACGACCTTAAAATCTAAACAGGTGATGTGGAAGGAGGAGAAGAGACCATCTTAAGCTGGTTGTTGAAGAGCATGCAAATCTCCTGTATGTGGCCACTCCTGAAGCTTCGGCTAGACACTCTTTGGACTGTTAGTGCCTGCAGCCCACCTGGGTGGTGAGACCATGCAGCAGTGACCCGGCTCTGTGCATGTCTGCATTTAGAAGAGCAGCGGCACGTGTTCAGGATTTAAAGTGCTGGATTTTAATCAGGTGGAGTCTGAGCTTGGGGGGGAAGTGGGGAAGAAATATCTTACCCGGGGTTATGGCCCAACGTGGTGGATGCTGCTTCCTCATTAAGGCCAGAAGAGGCACCACCGACCCCTGGCACAGCCTGTTCCCACGTCTTTGTGTGCCAAACCTAGTCACAGTGGGATGGGAGCATCGCTGCTAGAGAGTCATCAACCTTGATTAAAAAAAAAAAAGCTGGAGAGTCATCAACCTTGATTAAAAAAAAAGCTGGAACTGTGGATAATTTTCTACCTCCCTAGGTACTTTATTTCTGTGATTAATTACTCTCATAATTAAAACTTGCAACTTTTTTTTAATTGACAAAAGAGGGAACAGTAAAATCAGGCATGTAAGCGTTCTCTTTCAGGCACTTCTAAGCATTAGTTTAGCTCTTACATTACTGTTGTGTTGTGATTCTTGGCTTCCAGATGGGCCAAAAAAAGATGGAAAATACAACTCCCACATGAGCCAAGACAAACGATACAGTACCTTGAATATCCAGATAGAAAACAAAATCAAATCAGCTATTCTAAAGAAACATCATTTGGCAGGGCTTAGACCTACAGTCATGTATTTCCCTTCCCCAAATACAGGTTGCCAATTTGGATTACACACATCATCTCTGCTTGTACACAGCAGACTGCTAGTTCTACTGTCATTTCCTGACACTGAATCTGCTCCTGGAGACCCCTGCTCAGCAGAAAGGCACTGCTGTATCCTGCAGCAAGGCTCCCAGAACACTGCAGCTATATTGGAATTAAGGCCTGAGTTTGTTGTGCTCCTGGAATCCACAGACTCTGCAGAAATCACAGAATCACAGAATAATATGGGGTTGGAAGGGACCTCTGGAGATCATCTAGTTCAACCTCCCTGCCAAAACAGGTCCTCCTAGAGCAGGTTGCCCAGGCAGGTTTTGGACATCTCCAGAGATGGAAAATCCACCACGTCTCTGGGCAGCCTGTTCCAGGGCTTTGCCACCCTCAAGATGAAGAAGTTCCTCCTCATGTTTTGATGGAACTTCCTGTATTCAAGTTTGTGCCTGTTTCCTCTTGTCCTGTCACTGGGCACCACTGAAAAAAGACCAGCCCTGTCCTCTTGATACCCACCCTTTAAGTATTTATAGGCATTGATCAGATCCCCCCTCAGTCTTCTCTTCTCCAGACTAAAAAGACCCAAGTCCCTCAGCCTTGAGAGGAGAGAAGCTCCAGGCCCCTAATCCTCCTTGCAGCCCTTTTCTGTGCCCTTTCCAGCAGCTGCCTGTCCTCCTTGAACTGGGGAGCCCAGATGAACATGACCAGAAAACACTAGTAATTTTCAACACTCCTCTCTCTAAGAGACCCGTGTCCATCCTACAGCTTCCACAACAAAAGATCTTTGGTAATTTGCTATTGTACCCAGGAGTTCCTGATCCTGCAGGTTATGGGAAGACACCGCTGCCATGTAGCCACCAACCCCACCTGAAGAGCTGGACAAAGAGGCAGCACCCACCTTGATCCCCAGGAACCAAGGCCTGAGCAGCTCTGATGGCCGCTGGCCAAGCTGGCAGAGGCAGCTGTGTAGGTACCACATGAATAAATGGGCTTGTGTTCACAGATTTTTTTAGAGAAAAGACTCTCCTAAGACTACGTCACCCACCACCGAAATGGGCGAGATTTGTGTATTTCCTTGCATGTCTGCCCTACTTACAAGCCTAATTTAGCAAAGGTGGTGGGTGTAGCAGCACAATTCTCCAGCTGACTGTTGTGCCTCTTTCCAGCAGCTACACAAAGTGGGACCTAAAAGAAGTAATACCCTTTCTCCCATGCAAGTAATTTCATGCTATCTCCTGTATAGCTGTATATACCTGTAGCATGGCTGTCCCTGGAGAATAAAGAGTGCAACTCTTTGCTGCTTTGTCACACAGAAAAGTGGTTTTGCACATCATATATTTCTCCCCCATCAAATACTGTTTGGTTCAGGAATCTACACGTGAAGTTCACACTTCAATAAACAGATTTTTCATGAAATAAAGAGGAAGAAGAGAAGAAACCATAAGGAAAAAAAAAAGTGTTCTCGTTTTAACTTGCCTTCAAAGATTTTCTTTTATTCAGATGAGTAGTGACTTGGTGCGGTGCTTCGTTCATTTTAATGTACTGTAACAAAAAGACTGGATTCTGTCATGCTTGGATTAGGTGTATGTCACTGATTTCACTCTCAACAGCTATTTTACAAGTGCTCTTGTGGAACTACATTTAAAGGAAGCCGTCACGGTATGAAAAGTAAGTGTATGCCTGAAGTTCAAAGACTGTCTCAGCTTCTGAAACAAAAAGTAGAGTTAGTTTACAGCACATCAAAATAACTAAATTTATTGAAATGCAATTTAAGCTCTGAGCAGGTTCTGTCAAAAAAAAAAAAAAGCAGTTTTGCTACAAGTCCTGTAAATGTTATTTTACAAGCCCAGTAACACCAAATGAATTCAGGGCAAGATCTTTTTATTTAGTCAAAGAAATGCAGCGATACTGAAGCAAAATTCAGATAAATTCTAAGCTCCTCCCTTGTAACCAGCTGAAATGGAAAATTAAGAGAGATTCTGCTTGCTGTAGGTTTGTATAATGCTTTGCACACACGTGTCTACGCTCTTGTCTCAGCTGCACAGCTCCAGTCACCAAACAGTGGCCATTAAAAGCTAATGTAACAATTATGCAAAAAGGACCTTAGATCTCCAGAAAAGCCATGGTACACACATTGACTTAAAGGAAAATTACCGATTTAAGAACTGCCCTCCTTTCTTTGAAATCAGCTTAGAAGTTACCTCGTGATCCCGTCCTTCACTTTGACAAAGAGCCATCAGCATTTAATGGAAGCTAAAATTAACTCAGCTGTTTCTGTTTGGCAGGATTGTCATGTTTCTAGTGTCAAAGCATCTTGAAGACAGTTCCCAAAAATCACCTTCCCACGAGCAGCTATGGCATGATACACCCCTGTTCCTCCACTCCAAAACTGCCTGGGGACACCCTGATCTCATGGCCAAGCCTGACAGGCAGCAGGTTATGCAGGAGGAGGAAGGTAGTTGGCTGTAAGTACAAGTGCCACTTTCATTTGGGTTTGTCCAAACCAATCTAGACTCTGATTTATCTTGTGTGAACAATAACTGGATCTTCACAAACCCCAGATTTATATCTTAGTCAGGATTGCTGGCTCCTAGCCAGAGCAACTAGCACGGGTTTATATTCCACAGTGAAGTTCCCAGGTTACTGAGTGTGTAATAGGTAAGTGTGAAATTTAACATTAATACTGAACAAATAATCACGTCATTTATTCTACATGTAAGTTCATTACTTATCTTACCTGGGAAATTTTCCTTAATACTATAGCAATTTTGATGAAAATCACAACTGACTGGAATGTCCATTCAAGTTACTTCTGTAGAACATGGTGTGCACATACATCACAGCTTGAACTTACAAACAGCTTATCTTGGTGCCAAAGTTAAATGATTCAATTCACAAACTAGAAAGAAAGAAAACTGTCATTTTTATAGGAGGCAAAGTTTATAGACATAATACCAAAGCTGATTCAAGAAAATCTGCAAGTAGCCCTCAGTGCAAATTTCCTTCTTTGAAGGAACTCTGAATGTAATTTTTCCCTTCTTTGAAGGTACTCAAAGTGCAATTTTGCCTTCATTATTTCACTTGCTTCGTTATTTCACTGACTTTTTGCATAGGTATAAGAGAAGCAACCTGTAAATATTCAGTCACTAACTAGCATGGGGGAAAAAGATACAAGGCTGGCTCAGCAGAAAGTTCTTCTTTGTTTTGTACTGAAGGAACAGGAGAAATGTTTCAGATTGTCAGAAAAACAGGGCCTCATTTTTGAGAAGGTCTGTCACGTTGAACCTGGTCTAGCACAGTTCTGGCAGCTCACTCCACCTGGACACAACATCAACAATCTCCTTCTGCAAAGCTTCACAATTGCCTACGCTTCTCCATTTTCAATGCTACTGGGTTTGCATAAATTCACATGCTAATATCAAACCTTCCGTTGTATTCCAAAGGAGTGGAATCAGGCATTGTAGAGCAATAAACCTGGACGGTCTCCACTGAAAGGGAAAAAAAAAAGGCAGCACAAGAAAACAAACGTTACCAATTGCTGTGACACATGAAAACATCCTTACGAATAAATATCGACACAATTCACCTTTTAACACATTCATAACTCAAAACCACATTAAAGCTTCTAAAGTAAATGCCACCTTAAAAAAACAATAGCAGAAGGTCACTGGATTCCAAACATTCTTTATTTTAGATTTGCTGCCATAGAAATAATCGACCAGCGCTGTCACCAGCGTTACTGCGGAAAAAAGAACGTGGGTTTTCTTCTCCAGAAGATGTGATGTACATTAAGAAGTCAGTCCAAAATCCTGATGTTAAGTACAAAAAGCAACTGTTTGAATTATAAAATACTGTATATACAAATATAAAAATGTTTCAGAAAATGTTCCACAAAGTTCCTAAACTTTCAAGGGCAAGTCTTCAGGCAGGGTAAACAGGTTCTTGTCTTTGAAGGTGAGCATCAGTTCATTTGAGCAGAACGTCTGAATTTTTATCTTCCCATATTACAGGTGACACAGACTTTGATTTTCATCCCAGCCAGGGGTAACATGATGGTCCTAGTGATTAAGGTGTTTTTTCCTGGAGCTATTAATTTAAGAAGCACACTCTCTATATATAAAAATGAAACTTCAAAGAAATTTATACAACAGCTAGACTTTATAAAAATATAGATCTATATTTTTACAGCAGGGATTATCCAAGGTAAGTTTGCATTTTCTCATGTCTTAACCATTAGAAATGAATTTTTATCCTTTGGAATCTTATCTATGGCTAAATTGTAAATTAAAATAACGTGAAGTTATTAGCTGGTGAAGAGAGTTTCAAGAATCTCGTTCTGTGGGTTTTTTAGCCAGAATTTATAAACCACTGTATTCTGATGTGCTCATCTTGTGGTCCTGCACACATTACATTGCGCATATTTACTTATTCCAGAATCTTGACCTAATTCAGTGTGAAAACCCAAATGAAAAACATCCCCATTGTCCTTACTGTGGAAAAAAAAAATAATCAAACCCAAATAAATAAAATTAGACAATATTTCTCTTTTTCTGTACTGCTTTAGCTTTTTACTGTGTAGTGGAGGCAATAATGAATAATACAGCCATGTGATGAAGGAATGTAAAACTGAATACATACTGGAAAAAAACCAGACTTTTACAGCTGTGTTTATATATATATTTTTTTATATATATATCTATATATATCTACATTGCAGTTATAACTGTCACCTCACAAAAGAGATTCCAATGGACTGAACAATCATCTCTAAACTTCACCAGCTGGAGTTCTTCATGAAGAATTAGCTTTCAGCTTGGAGAGCAGCATTTCATTCTTACGGCATTCCTGGTAACAGAAAACAAACAGATAGGGAGGGGAGTTGCTCTTAACTCTACTAGTTATAGCTTCACATCAGCAAAACTGAAACCCTTTATTTTGAAAGATCTCCAAAATCCAAAGTAGTCTGAGAGGATGATGCACTGAAGATAATTCATCCCTAATGTTATTCCAATGGTAACAGTCATTAAATTTTATGACATTCAAGCCAAAAGGAATGCTGCTTGGCCATTTGGCTGAAGCTGTTACAAGTAGCTAGAGCAAATCCACCTTTTTACTTATAACTGGAATAAATCTGAAACTGAGGTTACTTTTAGGTGATTGGGAACTTCACAATTCAGTTTGGAAAAAAAAATTCAGTGTTCAGGGAACAACTTCAGGTCAAGAAATATATTTATGTAAGTGCGTCTGTATGTTTTCAGCACCACAACCATGATGTCATTTATTTTTAAGGAGAGCCAGGTTGAGTAAAAGTTCCCTCACAGGGCAGTGGAAGAAAAATGGCTTATTTATACTTCCACAGAAAAAATAAAAAATACTCCCACCTAAGTTCTGCAACTAGGACGTACAATTCCATATGTCAGAAAAGTAGCTGCAAAGTCCCTGTCACTCTCCCAGAGTACATTGTCCAGAACAGGAAGGAACTGTCTCAGAACAAAGTGGGGTAAATTATAGAACAATTTTTTTCCTCAACTGTCTGAAGCCAAATGGCAGCACTACTTTGTCATTCATTATCACGGAGACAACAGTTAACAAAAGCACATGATGATGAGAAGCTCAGGAAAGGCTAAAGCAATGAAGTGTTAAACAGGGTTTTCACAGGGGTTAGAAAACAAGGCTGGTTCCTATATAACTACAGAGACTCTGGATTCCATCCCTTATTCATATAGATTTCCACAACCCTCTTTGCTCCAATACTTGACTGCTCATAGAGCTTCAAGAGATTCCATCTGGAAACCTAAATACACAGCTTGCAAATTAATTAACTAATTAATCCTTCCCCTGTAACATGGAGGGCTGCTAATCTATCAGTGAAAAAAGAATTTCCAGAATCAAACTTGGAGTCCAAGAATCACGTGGAGATAACCACCAAGAGACACTGTGAACACTGTATGATGAGCATCACATCAGAAGCTCTTGTGCATACATTAATGGACAAATCAAGACAAAACAGGTCACTGAACACTTGCCAGTTCAGATTAGCCAAAATTGTCCTTACCTCTTTAAATTCTTTCACTGTTTTAAAGTAAAGCCTCTGTTTCTCTAGAAGCTCTAAGTATTCGTCATTCAACTGGTCCCTTCGCATTTTGTTTTCTTGCTTCTTCTTTTCCATCTGTTGATATACAGGAAGGATAAGAGACCATACAATATGTAAGGCATATCAGGAACAACTATCTATAATAGGCAATAGGAGACAGATGCTTCATAAATGATACTCCTGGCTTGGGCTTTAAATGAAATGAACATTTAGGCCAGCTCTTAAAAATAAAAAAAGCTCATGCTGACATCTGGGTACCAAGTGGTAATACAGGCAGCATTCAAAATTTGACTAAAGGTTCACATCTCTGCAAGCCAGAAATCTTGATCAGGGAACACTGACCCATTGAAATTAAATAATAACCACAAAGGACAAAAGAGAAAGGTTTTTGATGCAACACTGAGATCTTGATTTGGTTGGTTGTATCAAACGGGGAGGGCAGTAGACATCCTTGCCTTCCTGTGCAATGCTGTATTTGTTGAAAACCCACACAAAAGAAATCTCTCCTTGTGCCAAACTTGTAACAAACATAACTTAAGTCCCTAAGCATGAAGAGTGTCAGTTCTTACTACAGAACAGACTGCCTGCCTCTCAGGGGTAACTCTAATGATGCTCTTCCACCACAGCATCCCAGACAAGTTCGTTGCTACTCCAGAGTGTCAGTTTTGTCTCTCTCCCTCTGGCACTAGAACGCAACCACATCAAAAGCCCAGTTATATTTCTCTCCCCAAAAATTATTTTTGCATTCTCTCTGACAGGCTTTCACCTCCTAAATTTTGACAGGAGAAAATATGATTCCCAAAGCTGCAAGAATCCCCCAAAGCCCAAACAAGCAGATAATTCCACAGCAGCAGAACTTACTGCATTTCCAGATTCACGTTCAACATTGATCTTATTGCTACATATGCATAAAACAAACGAGCAGATCCCAAACTTCCCAATCCTTTACAACACCAGCTGCTGTCTAAGACATCAGGGAATCTCTCCTAAGGTAACTTACCAGGGCCAGTAGGTTTTTAAAGTTATGCTTGAGGAATAAAAAGCTTCAAATGTGTTAATGCAGAAAAAAGCAACCCACTTCTTTAGGATGAGACTGAAAACAGCATTGCTGAAAGATTCTAGGAACAGATGATTGTGAAGAGATAATTACTATCCTTTGATAAATTGTTTCCTTTATGCATGACCATGACGGATCTCTCATCACACCATATTCAGTAGAAACTGCCCTGCTCTGTCCTCAGGAAGCCTCCTGAGTATCTGTTATCACACAAATACACTTCTTTGCAAGTTACTTGATCTTGGTAACATCAAGTATGTCTGTTTTCTCTCTAGGCCTCTTTTACAATGCAGTTACAATATGATGGGCTTTGAAAACAGAAATTTCTCTTCAGGTACAAGGTATAAGGTCTTCAGGGCCATACAGCAAACAGTTACAGTGGATGCACTTAAAGAGGGAATCATGAAACTGACCGTGAGCACTTTTGATGTGCTGCAGACTGAAGTCAAGTAGGTAAGGAATAAACCATCACAGGGATGAACAACCCCTGCAGTGTACAACTAACCTGTCTGTTGAAAAAGCCACTCATCAGGCATCTCTGAGGTGAAGAATAAGAAAACTTTCACTTTTGTCACAGAGCTGCTCCCCAAGGAGCCATGTGACTCATTAAAACTTCCTTAGCATCCATTTGTTGTTGTTATCTTCACTGGCATTGAGAAATCAACTATGAGAAGGTAACAAATTATTATCTACTCCATCCCTAATTTTTTTTTCTTCCAATTGAGATAAGCTTAACTTTTTTTATTCAGAAGCTTGTTTTTCTCCATTAGTTGTAACTTCCACCTCCTGCTCATCTGGACACACCTGCACCCAGGAATGAAATGCCACTTGTGAATTCTCTCACAACATGCCAGTGGCCAAGCTGCTGTTGCAGAAATGCAGCACAAGTGACATGAGCTGCCACTGCTTTCAGTGACCATCAGAGATGCTGAAATTATTTTCACAAAATAATGAGCCATCTGACACGGCAGCTCTCATTCACTTCCCTCTCCCATATCTGCACATGAAGCATCTGAAATGTTTGATTCCATTCAAGAATATAGTAAGTCCAGAACGATTTTATGGACTTCAATGTTTTAACAGTTCAATTGCAAAAACCTGAAGTCAATCACACATCCCTGGGTGCATAACAGAGGGCAAGACAGAAAACAAAACACTGAACTCCTGGACAGTTTCTATTTGGGGCAGTTGCTTGCTGCAGCAATTAAAATAATGTCAGAAAGAAATGAAATTATCTTCAAGCTCATCCTCATAAGACAGAATTGCACTGCTCTACAGTATTTTCATAATCTTAATTTGAAGCTGAGCCACTCATTATGTCAACAGCCTTGACAAAAGAAGGATGACCCATATATACAACCACCATCATCACTACTCTTTCTGCTGTCACTTGTACTCTCTGAAAATAAGGTCAGGCAAATAAAATAATTCATTGTTAAAAAAAAAAAGCAATGAACTAGCCACCTATTTTGAACACAGTAGTCTGTAGAAAGTGTCATATTTTTTACAATAGAGTTTATTAGTGCAAGAGCTTTATCACAGCCTGAGCTCTGTCCTGCTCTGTTTTTCTATATACACACACTTATCTATTTAGCCATGGAGATAAAACAGCCAACACCTGGCCAGGCTGCATTTTCAGTACACATTTGAGTATATATTGTTTTATAGTCTATCATACTTCCATTTAAACTCAGATAAAGAACAGCCATAATTTGCTAACGAATCTCTGTCTCTACAGAGAAAAGAATCTCAAAGCCCCTTTATGGGACTTGGGAAAACAGGAGTATGTTTGCATGTGAAAATAGTTACATGTTGGTAACTACCATTATCAAGAAGTGCTGTCCACAGTAAGCAAACATGCCTGTGGACAGCTTTACTTGGAGCCATTGTTGGACTTCATGCTTGTGTTGCCCTAAGACCATTTAACACAAGTCCCCCGAGGCTCTGCTTTTACAAAACAGCCTTCAGATGTTACCCACAAACCTCGGCACTTCTTGTGTGGGTACAACACACTCATCAGCAAGACCAATCCTTTGCCAAATGCGGTTAAAAATACCAAAAAAACCACACAAAGGATTCAGCAAGGTGTCAGCTGGCGCTGGGACAAGGGAAGCTGATGGCTGGGACTCCTCCAGGTGCTGCTGGACCCTCTGCAGCAGCAGAAAGCAGCCTTCAAACAGCTCCAGCTGCCTGAGAAACCGTGTCCGGACACAGGTCTGACTGTGCCCACACATCCCAAATGTAAGAGTTCTCACTGAATTAAGTGACATACAGCCATTTCAAGCACCCACATCCCTACACTGCCAATAATCAAGTTAAGGGGTATGAGTGTCCTGCCCAGAGAGGAGTGTTACAATACCTCTGCTCTACTCTATTCATTAACATTTCAGTGGTGAGCAGTTTCTTATGGATGTGAAAATAAGTAATACTTGTAGTTGCTTGCTTAATTTGCACCTCACATAATGGATTTCTTCCTGCATAGTTATTATCCAAGAGGCTTTTCTCAAATAATTCCCAGGTTCTAGCAAAGAAAGTGAGAAGAGTCTCAGACCTTCATCCGATTCTGTTTGATGCCTTCTACAATCTGCTCCATCTGCCGTAAAAACTGCTCTCGAGAGCCAGAAGATGCCATTGCTCTGGAAAGAAAAAGAAGAAAACAACTGACGGGAACAGCGTGCGACAAAGTGTCTCATCTACTGCTGTCTGGCATATTTACCCATGTCCAAGGATTCACATTGTTTAGTGTCCTATGTACAAATTCATCTTTATAATCACTGATTCCAGGTAACAGTGCAGCTCTTCAGCGGGTATGAACTATTGAAGAGATGGGAACAGAGACTGCAGCGCTCATCACAAGTGTTCTCCCTCTCAGCTCAAGTCTGTTCCTTTCTCTCATGTGTTGTACAGAAATAAATTGCTATTAACTAACCAAAAGCACAAACTTTTGTGCAAGCTTTTAAGAAAAGCAGTTGTTCTGAATATTAAGAAGGTGAGTAGAGGACTATAGATCAGTAAATATTCTAAAAAATAGTTTCCTGCCCTAATAAGCAAAGTCCAGAAGTAGTTCTAGACTTGTAACATATCTTAAACAGATTAAGAAAAACAAAACAAAGAAAATACAACACTCCTCTCATACACACCCCCAACAAAAAAACCACCAACAATCCAAAACCCAGCTGTCACCAAACACAGAAGGACATGAATATAGCAGAGTAATGAGATAATGAATTATTGTGGACAAAAAAAAAGGAGCTTGTAATTTCATAACAGAATTATATATATAAAAAAATAATAGGAAGAATTGCTTAAAACTATTAAATGGCCATCTCCTCCCCTAAGATTCTATTGAATTATACTGTTGTGAAAAAAATTCATACTGAACTTTTCTGTTTTTGCAAATAAAAGAATCACAGAAAAAACAATTCCAGCTGCATCACAGACTAATATTTGACCTTACACTTCCAAAGGAACCATAGTTGTACCTACAGACTTCACACTTCATCAAAACCTTTAAATACAGAGTTAGTCTATAATAAACATGTCTGAAATATGTCCGAATGTCTATAATGTTTTGCACATAATGCAATAACCACAACTTCACAAAATGGAGAAAAATATTTAAATTAATGCCAGGAAAATTATGACTGGATGTTTTTTGTCCACAATTGCAACTAAAGAGCCAGATATTAAAAACATATGTTGGCTATAAAAGTTAGGTAATTCCAAGCCTTTGATTCCCCAAATATTGGCTTAAACAGAATTAATAAGCTAATTTCTAAAATAGTTTACATTAATAAAAAATGGCAACAATTTTTTTATTCTATAATGCACGCCCACTCCCATTTTTCCAACCAGCCACACTACTCACTGCAACTATCAAGAGAAGAATGACCACTACTTACTGATGAAAGTTGTCATGAATAGAATTCAGTAAGTTAACCTGTGAAACAGGAGGGGAAAAAGAAGAAAAAAAGTTATACATTTTTCCTTTCTGGTATAAATTTTCACAGACAATGAATTGAAATGTAAGTTAAAAAAATTTACTATATAGGTGTTGGTCTGACAAGCCATCAGCTCTGTGAAACCCACCATGACCTTTCCTTTGGAAGAGAAATCACAATCCCTCTGTACTAGTAAAACCTATCCCAGGAGAGAAGCCACAGAAAGCAGGAGCAAGTCTTGGACCACAGTAGTGATTTTTGTATTTACTGATGCCCAATTATATCACTGAGAATTTTCTGAATTGAGAGAAATAGATATTTACAATGTCACAGGAATATTCTGTTGCTCCCCCAACTAATTAAACTATATATTGAATATTTTTTATCGAACAACCTTTGATTTTTTCCTTGCTGAGAGCACTAACATTCACCAAGTAGCAATTAATGTGATTCTATCTCGTCTCTGAATCCTTCCTGCAAGCCTCCTGTGGTTAAACCTTCCAAGCAGTTTCTCCTTTTGATGAATATTTGAATATCACTTGCCCCATTGCTGTGGAAAGCTAAACTCATCTCTCCTGAATTTAAATTCTCCCATCTGATCGAGGCAGCGATAAGCACAGATGTGGCAGAATCTGCAGCTGTTCCTTCCTTAGAAAAATTCAAATTCTGAGCAGACTCCAAAGCAGCCAAGTTGCTTAAGAATTCCTGTTACTTAGGGGAAAGAAATTATTGCATGATTCATCAATATCTGCCAAGTCCATATCTTTGCCTCAAGATATTTCCAATAAGCATGTTTTTAAGAATCTAAGTACAGTTTATACTGCAAAACATTCAAGTCATAAAAAGCAGGTACTGCACAGCTATTGTGTAGTGAGAGTGATGCTGATGTATTACCTTACAGACAGGAACATCAGTGTAAATCCTCCAAAATAAAATTATGAAAAAATGAGTTTAAAAAAGATTTTAAAGGTGAATCTTCCACAAAATGTGACTAAAATCAACTATATTCACAGCAACTTTTCATGTCAGAGCTATAACCTTTATAGACAAAATTGCATAATAATTCCAGCTATTGCTATTTTCAAGCCTTATGCTCAATGTATTTTATGAAAAGTTTGGTTTTCAGGGGAGAAAAGAAAAAAAAAAAAACAAGGTGGGGGGGGGGAGCAAGACAAATCACAAACATATTCCAGAAATCTCTGTGAGGCAGACACGCCAAAGGCATCTTTTGTACATCAATAGATAATATTTCCTTGCTGAAGCCTTGGTTCTAATATTAAAAACAACACAAGGAAACCCCCAGCTATATTATACATTTAACAAAGTTAAGGCCGCATCAGAAGACATTTAGACCTCTCTCTCTTGTGACTGACATCAAGCTAAAAGAAACCTTTGATGGATTTATTTCCCTTTTGAAATTATATCCACATAAGTGAAGCTTGGAACTGAAAAAAACTAACCAACCAAAACCCCCCGAAAGGCACTGAATTCTACTGGCAAGTGTACTCCCAATTCATACAACAATGAAATACATCTGCTCTGTATTCTGTTGGCTGTTTTTTATGTGCCTATTTCCAAAGCAATCTCTGTATGGTTTTTAAATTTGCAGGCTCACCCTCAAAATAAAAAAAAAAACCAAAACCAACAAAACCCAAAACAGATCTGTATTAAACTCTTACCTGGGGGGGGGAGAAAAAGTAATAACAATTCTATAGTTGCTACTTAACATAGTATTTTAAGTCCAGTTATCTGCAACCTATTGTATTATATATTATGAATACATTTCACCATTTGGAATGAGAAAATAAAAGCAATGAAAGGCCACAGACATACAAAACATGTGATAGTCTTCTTATAGGCTCAGGTAAAGCTGGCAGCTGTTAGACCACCCACTCTCACACAGGGATGCAGGCTGTACAGCTGGGGCTCCTGAGTATTCAGGATGTAACTGACATTCCATGGCATCATCACTGGTGGTTTGTATGAAGTTGATGTTTGAAAAACGTTCAGGAAAAAATACTTACTGGTATTTCCAGGGGACAAAAAGGTAAGTTATACCACTAATTCTAAGATAATGTGAGGATCTTAGGGATCATCAGAGAATTTTTAGAAACAGCATTCTCTCATTCTAAACTGAAACCTCTGCTGGGTATTTCCACAGTGCATAAAAATCATCGCCGCAGATTAAACACTGCTTTGTACTGACCTACCTCAAAATATACATACCTACACATCAATAAAAGAGCCATAAGGTTCAATTCAGCACAGAACTTGAGATATTTATCAAAACATTATATACTTTTTAAAGTAATGCCAAGTCATTTCCAATATCAAGTCATGACTGCCTCCTATTTCTCCACCTTTACTGAAGTCACATGCTTGAGTCCACAAAAAAAGGAAATGGAAAATCACTCGATTAACTCATCCCCAAGAAAGAGCCAACCTCTACACAGCAGGGAAAGGGGAGGGGAAAAAAAAACCCTCACCATGAAAACTACTTTTCTGAAAGCAGCTTTTGCTTTCATGAAAACTGCTCTTCTGATCCTGATACAGTAAAATCCCCAGTGACCACAATGTAGGCAGCCTCTGACCGTGCGAGCTAACTGTGATGTTAGTGACAGCAGCTGGAATTTGCTCTCCAAACTTATTGGCTGCAGCATTGCTTCATAATAAAAGATGTTGACCAAAAAGAAGGCAATTTGGTCCTGTGATACCAAGACACAGATATTTGCTCATCAAACGTTACTCATTTTTTGTGAGCATGGTGAGTAGTTTAAACATGCTGTACTAATAGCAGTTATTTTACAACACAGACCATTTCCCCCTCAACATTAAAAAATATTCTTATAAATCAGTTGTTTCATTTTCACTTACAAAGGCTGTTAACTCCACTCTGACACGACTGAATATGGTGAAAGTAAAAAGTCTTTATCTCCTTTCCACAGACTGAATATTTAGAAAACTGTAATAACATTTTCTTACCTCCTTTTCCAAATATACTTTCTTATCATCCAGTGTATTATAAAGAGTAAAGAACTGCTTCGTTTCTTTGTGAGTTGCTGAGACTGCAAACAAAAAAAAAAGGGTAGAATAAAAAAAGCATGAGATGAAATGGAATCTATAAAAATACTTCATAGGTTTTATATAACATACTTTCCACTATCAATAATGGAACACAGTCCTTAATACATTCTGGAAGAATATCCCCTCTGTATGCGAATCTCCAACCAGGTTTGCAGCTATCAGATTTTATGATAACAGCCCAGCTCAGCGTTTCAATCAAGCCTCAGCTGCTGACAGTCCTTTCTGCGACTGTATGTTGGCACCATGAGCTGTGTGTCCTTACCCCTGTCTGTCTGTCCATCCTTCCTCCATGAACTCTACCCTGGCCCTGCACTGTCAGATTATCTGACAGTACTGTGTGGGAAAAATGCGCATTATACTATATATTTCAAGCTACACACGTGCAAGATACCCTAGATAAGCCTTTTTTACCTTCTTACAGTTTATTCACGCTGATAGGATTAAATAATACTTTCTTTTTAAATAATACTTTCCTGGTTTAGGTGATTGTAGCAGCTGCCGGTCATAGCTCGGTGGGGAAGGTAAGGCTCAGACACACACTCCCTTTGGGCCTACAAGGAGATGACTGATACTCTAAAACCACCACAGTTCACAGAAAGACTTGCTAGAGATTTTCAGCTCTTTTTTCCAAAAGCTTATGCTGTACAGTACAGGTTTCCAGCCACGACTGAGCAGTGTGTTACCCTAAGTTACTATACATATTTTGTACTATAGAGAACAAAGTCCCATAAAATTCAAAGCATCTTAAATCTACATGCAAAGCTGCACAAGTCTCTTTGACCTGAATCTTTCTGTACTTCAAATACAAATGGAACCTCCATCTACCAAGCAGGTAGATGCTCTGACCACAGATTATTTGTCTGGATCCATTTAGATAATGCCAGGAAAAACAATCTGTAAAAAATTTTTATACAAAGCAACAAAGTTGTCTTTAGAGCTGGACTTGATTTCTCTAAACTGCACAACACACGAGGGGCAGGAGGTACTGGATTTGTACTCGCTAAAGGAGCGTGTCCATTCCATGCACAGGGTTAGACAACACACACGGCAGGGAGCACACGACTACGTCACTGGACGTGCCTCATCGGGGCAAGGGATTTGCAGCAAAGTTAAATAATTTTACATCTAAGAGCTTTTAAGAGCTTGGTTCACACACCTATTTAGTAAATGCTGAATATTTTTAAAACATTAGCTAGTTCTTCTGGGTAGAAGCTTATTTCAGTTCATGCTAATACACAAATTACGTCAGACATACACCAGTATGCATACTGGTCTGTTACCAGTTCTATGGATTTTTAAAATTTTATTCAGTTTGCATGCTCTGTACCATCTACACACAGTAAATACATACCTATCCAAAGAGTCAACTGAACAACTATTCCTCATTTTATAACTTCTTATCACAAAATAAAGGTAAAGACAATTTGTACTCTGAGCAAGACATTGAAGGATATTTGTAAATCATAAAAATGAAAGAAAACAAACTTCCTTCAAGAAATTGCCTTTACTTTGTGGTTCTTCATGTAGTTTGGTTCAGAACCAGTTTCTCAGGTCAATGAAAAAAAATGAAAGCAACCTAACATTAATAGCAATTAATTAAACATGACTCAAATTTACAGCAACCTAATTTGGAAAAGGTGAGTTCAGGACTTTCTAGACACACTGGTTATTAACTGAAATGACTGAACATGTTGCAGACAGAATTTACTCCAGAGATCTTGTGCACTGTTTTACCTGCAGGAAAATTCTTACAGTCAGCTTATAAAGGCTTGAAAATGAGGTATATAATGTGAATATCAAAAGACCCTTAAAATACCACCAAATTAACAAGTGCTGTTGTTACATGTTATACGCTTAAAACGCCATTGCCCTCCATTTAGGGCTTTATCCTTCAGCAGGATGTTCCTGCTTGATATACATACCCTGACTGTAAAGTTCAATAAATCTCTTCTGATACTGTGTTAGCTCAGCTCGGCTGGGTACTTCATCAATCTTGCGTTGTAAAATGGCTATTTCTCTGTTTCTTCGTGCCTGAATAGAAAGTTAGGAGGGGAGAAAACAAAACCTCTTCTCATTCTTTTCTTAAAAAGGATGAAGCCCCCCCAGCAATATTTTGTTACTAAATAATTAATTTAAAAAAAAAAAAAAAAACAAAACAAAAAAAGTAGTGTTGGCTGAGGCTCAATGGTTTTTCTAATTGATTTGTGACAGAAAAACTTTTTAAAATTAGAACAACAAAAAGAAATATTAGTAGTTACAAGGTAAGAAAAATGTCAATAATTTTGTACAAGAAAATTTATGAAGACTTACCAATAACAAACGGATCTTTTGAAGTTTATCTTTCTCAGTTTTGTATTGCTGTTCTATGATCTTATTCGGCTCCTAGAACCCAAAACAATTGTGTATTATAGTAGCATACAAGAGCTGCAGGTCCAAAAACCTGCAGCCTGAGTTCGGTTTCTCTATTTGCCTATATTCCATTTAATGACTTCCATAAAAACACCACCATTTGCTAGTTTTCTTGGAAAAAAATACAACTAGTAATCTGCATTAAAAAACTGACATATTTTACTGTAAACAAGTGCAATTTGCCAGCCTTTTAGCCTTTGCTATTTTAGTTTCTAGGATTTGTCAATAGTTTTTCCACTGCTTTATAAGAGACACTTTAAATGAAGATATGTATTGGAAGATTGTCTGTACTCCTTGTCTGAATACTTTGAGCAGCGGGGTTAAGGATAGACATGTCCTAGGATAGCACTCTGACACGTATTCTAGATTTCCTGGATTGTGGACTTTAATAAAAAAATTATTTTAATTTTTTTTCTCATTTAAGGTTTAGGTTTACCTTTTAATTTTTTCCATGCTGTGTTCAGGACAGCAGCATCATGGAACCTGTAATCTACCTCATTTCAGAGGCATAAATGCATCAAATGTTTACCTACTGAAAATACAAGTAATTCAAGCTTCTCCTTTTTTGTTCATCCATTATTTGTTGCCATCAGTCAGGATGCACTTGTATTAAAGCTGAACTTCTGACAGCTGCTTGCAGCATGCAATGTACTGAACCACTGAAAACTTGTGCTTTCGTCCTTCAAATAAATCCACTTTTAAGAAAAGCAGACACCGAAACAAACGTGCTTTATGAGGAAGACCTGGTTTTGTGAGAGCTATGTACTGCTCTAAACACAACATCCAGAGATTCTGCTCTGGCACTACAAAGAAAGTTAAAAGGCACCAAAGCATCTGTGAGTTTGCCCCATGAGTTCTGCAAGAATAATGAAGAATACTGGGGCTATTTTCAGTTTACTGTATTTCTATGTTTATTAGCCTGAATTGTGGCTTTACTGGTGTTGAAGAATAACATTTTTCAGAGATTGCAACAGATACGTTAATGCTTACGAGAACGTGCCAGAAGTCAGAAGGACCTAAAGCAACATTTTAAAAACACAAACTGAAAATAAACACGTAGACATTTGCTATTTACCTGTTCCTCCCCATCTTCCATGGTCTCGGCTTTCAAAGTCTCAATATCTTGTTGAAGTCTCTCCATTTCTTCCTTTAAGACAAAAAAAGATAGTTTGTTTTAATTGAGACCCATCCTCTTAACAATGGGAGGGCAAAAACCTTAACAACTTACAACCAACAAAATTGTGGAGCTGACCACACGCTTTGCATTTAAATTTGTAATATTAAACAGCGTTCCCCACCTAAGGATAAGGCATCCGTTACCACTCATTACATTGAGCTGTCTGCTGTTATCAAACATGGGAACAGATTTATTTCTTACTTGCAAATATACTAGATCCAGCTAAGACAATTAATCAGCAACATGGAAAATTAAACTGAGGAAGCAAAGTAATATTACAGCAGCAGCAGCATGACTTGGGACTGCAACATACAGCATTTATAGAAATAAACAAACTTACAGTTACTTGCAAGGTAGTTTCTATTAGAATCCTTTAGAGCTTTCCAAAGGAATAGGTATGGGAAAAGGAGGTTCCTATACTCAGTCTATGGCTCAGGGCACTACTTATTTTTACTTCTTTTCATTCCAATCGTATTTTTAGGCAGTCCATAAACACAGTAGTAAACAGGACAGGAAAACACAGTAATTAAGCAGTAAAACTGAAACACGCGCTGAAAACTGCTGTAGTTTCATGTCAATCTTGTCTCTTTACATGGGCTGATGCTCCAAAGCCAGGGGCCTTCATGAAGCTCTTCCCTCCTGGGGAGAGCCTTTTTATCAGGGAGCGAAGCGATAGGATGAGGTGCAATGATTCTAAACTGGGGGGGACACATTTAGACTAGAAAGGAAGAAATTAGGAAGAAATTCTTTAGTGTGAGGGTGGTGAGATACTGGAACAGGCTCCAGTATCTCCAAAAGCAGAGAGGTTTTTGGATGCCCCATCCCTGGAAGTGTTCAAGGCCAGGCTGGATGGGGCTGTGAGCAGCCTGGTCTGGTGAGAGGTGTCTCTGCCCAGGGCAGGAGGGTTTGGAACTCAATGATCTTTATGGTCCTTTCCAACCCAAACCATTCTATGATTCATTGGCACTGTACCTCTCCTCAGGTCACTGTCAGCCACGTTAACCAAGAAGAGACAATCAGGCTGCAAATAGCACAGGCAGGAACCTAGCACAGCCCAACTGCAAACTTGCATTTAAGTGCTGCTTTTAGTCTTGCTCTCAGCCAAAAATACCTCAAAAATTTTAGCTATGCTCTCAGCAGAATGGCAATCTCTATACAACAAAAGCTCCAATTGTGACCAGTACAAGGCTAATCTGGCATTCTATGCCTAGCAAGTATCCTTTATTGAAGAGTCCCAGGAACAACAGAACATTGAAGACCACACTAAGGTAGATGCCCTGGAAACCTTCCTTACACCTCCTTGATATAGGGCAGGGGGCAAGTCCTTCTGGTTAATCCAATGTCAACCTTCTTGGTTCTCAGCCTGTTGCAGACCAGACCCACTGCAGAACAGGGCAACTGTCCATAATTCTGCTGCAAACCAAGCTGGTGGCAATGTTATATACAAACCTGGAAATACCAGTAAGTTGGGGATGAGGGAAGGAGTGGGACAGGATCACACAACATGATGACAAATCAGAAACAATATAATGATTATTTGCCAAGTTTTAAATAAATTCTTATAGAAGAAACTAAAACTTACCCTACAATGTGCTTTGAACTCTTGTTCCTGGCTTTTTAGGTTTTCATTCATGGCCACCAGTGCTCGCAGACTCTGTAATACACTAAATTTGAAGATCCAGTAAGCTACATTAGATTTTTAGTTTCAAATTTGAACACATGGAGAAATAAAAGACATTAGAACAAGCTTAGTTTTAAATAAATTTCCAACAAAATACATTTAAATTAAAAAACCCACCAAATATCATCACTGATATAGAAAGGTCAAAATAAAAATACAGTATTACACTAAGTAATTTGATTGTTTTGCTAGATTCTGATCTCATTATTGTGCAAGTTTTGAGAAAGCCTCCTATTTAATTTATGTGAGATGAAGGCTTCAAATATGAAGAAAATAAAATCAGAAAGTCCTCATCTAGTTGTCAAATGTGTCTATGGTTCTTCTGCTTGAAACATCTACAATTATTTTTAACTACAGATTGACACTTTTCATTCTGACTGAATAGTATGATAATATTTTCCTGTCTTTGGAAAGCAAGCAGGAGTATTGTTTAACTTTTAAGTTCTAGTTATTTGTTTAGATTGAAAAAGAAAAAGAAACATTGAAGAATTAATTTTAAAACCATTATTTTTCAGAATTTCAAAGGTCATAAAGGAAGAAACTTACCTAGAATCTGCTTGGGATTCTATTGTTTCTAAGGCTGCCAATTCCTTGTCCAGCTTTTCACCATAACTCTTAACCTAAGGGTTGCAATTGATAATGAATTCAAATAAAGTCCCCACATAAAATGATTCCTGGTACTCAGCCTTCCCACACTGTGGGATCAATGGTGTAAATTGTCAAACAGCTTCACTATTTAATATACCAAACTACTCAAAAATGACTCTGTTAGAATCAGTGCACAGAAAAACGAAGAAAAATTACCTCGCTTAACGTCTTTTTTGCTTCAGTACATTTTGCCTGCAGATCAGCACATTTAGCTTGCAACTATTATGGAAAGAGAAAGACAAGAGTTTGATTGTATATTCACACTAATTACATCTGTATTGGAGAACAATATTTGAGCTGTTAATAATGGTTGTCTACTAAACAATAGGCCAAGCAACGCAAACACTTTCTGTTCTTGTCATCCATTCTGAAAGCATTTACTCACAAGAATTCTGATTGAATATTTAATTAATAACAGCAAACATTTTTCACCTGACCCTCTATTCTGGAATCTAATATATCTAAAAAGCAGCTTTTACAAAATGGATGCCTACAGAATGGCAATTTATTGGACAGAATCTCTGTTAAATTGCTCGGTTATTCCCCCTGGTTATACCCACCTAGTTTCACACTAGGCTAAGAAGAGAATTCCATTTCAAACTTCCCCAAAGAAGTTAGGGCTATTCAAGAAAAATATTTTTTACCAATATTTTACCAATAGACTGCAAAAACAGTTGAAAAAAAAATAATCATAATTTAAGACTGAAATCTACATTTCATAACAACTGACATAAAGATTGAAGAGCTATTTGTTCTATGAGAATTTTTACTGAAACTTATTGCAGTATTGAAGCCACAGCTTCACAAATATTTTTTCGAAGGGGGGGTCTTAACTTTCAGGGATTTCACTGTCACTTCTACCTCATCCTTCAAAATCTCTCTTTGGCAAGTGGCAAAAAAAAATTCAGCTAGGAAATTTTTACTTTACTAAAGTGTTAAAAGGATTATATTTAGCTTATAGCTGTCAGCACTCATTTTCCACATAAAAACAAAGCACTGAGACTGTCACTTACTGCAAATAAACAAGACAGAATTAAAGGGCCCTCAGCTGTTAAAAAGGCAAACAGCACGACACCAGATTCAGAAAACACTAAAGTTTTCCCATGAATTATGAAGTTTGTTTGGCAGTTAAAAGAAAATCTGTAATTAAGTAAGGACTTTATCAATTTTGTGTTGTTTGCAATTATGTCTCCTCCCCACCCCAAACAGCTTTCTTCTTCTCAGCAGTATGTGGAAAACAAGCAAATACATTAATTCTTTCATATGCCAGGGAAACTAGTAAAGGAAATTACTTGGACCAGACATGAAAATGTAATACGTTCAACATGTATCACGTTACAGGCATATTCTGTATCACTAATGCATCAGTCCCACCATGCCACAGTTCTGTGGAATACAAGCACCAGCTGCTCCAGAACATAAATGCTTTAGAGTGTGTCAGTCATTGAGAGCACACGCAGACATTGCCTGGTCCTATCTGTGTCCCACACAGAATACCTGCAAATGCATCCCCCCAACTGCTCGCCCTGTTTCCCAGGCTGCCTTAGAGCTCAGTTAGGCAGCAAAGATCAAGGAAATATTTTTTAACTGACAGTCATCATTTTGAAAGGGCATTTTGAAAGTTATGTTTGACGTAAACAAATATGGAAAATTAATATTACCAAATGGTTAAAAGAATACCAACTCAAGGAAAAAAAGTATAATTAATTTCAGTATATCATAATTATAATACCTTCTAATATTTCACTCTAGAATAAAGAAGAATTGTGACATAGTTCACTTTCAACATACAGAGCAAATAATAAATTATAGTGGTATCAACTATGAAAAAAATCCTATTTTTAGGAGACGGGGCATGCCAGAGGAAAACTCAAAAACAGAAATGCATCAGTTTAAGATAGAAGGGGTTAAGACTTTACTGACGAAAGCAGAGCAAAACAAAACAAAAACCAGATGAAGGCTGCTGGAGCAGTGATGTACTTGACAGAGTATCAACCACAGAAGTTATCAGCAAGAGTTCTTCCTCAAGTACTATTTGTCTTTTGGCAAGCTCTTCCCATTACTGACTCTGATACAATATGTTTGCATCAGATTCTGCAAACTAAAGTTGGCACGGTGCTGATTGCAGCCATATGCATAATTAAAAGCAGCATCTCATTAATGGCATAGCTTTTCCACTTATGCTTTTCTGAATTTAAATAGCAACAACATAAGTAGGTTGAAATACAAGAGTGGCAGTTCTTGTTCTTACTTATAGACACGAGCAGAAGATCAGTCACAAATGCAAGAGCCTTTCCCCACTAAAACAAACGTGAAAACCTGAACCAAGCAGGGACTGTGTAAAAACACCTCCAACAAACAAGCAAAAAAGCACCACCTTAGTGAGAAAAAGTGGCTCATACAAAAGGACAGTAAGGAATAAAAGGTAATTTGTAGCATATTTTAGATCCTAAACTGTTTCTTGAACAGAGAGCCCATTCAACACTACAGCTACCAGATCAAATGGAGATCCTTAACTCTTTTTTTATCCAAGAAAGGTTTGGATCCATGCAAAAAAAGTAAAGCATGCTTTGCTTAGCTAGCCCCCTCCTGACAGACAAAGCTATACAATTTTTAATATAAAACCAGCCACAGTGTCTTAGTAATAAATGTGCAAGCAAGACATTCAGAGACGCTGAAATGAATGTTCAGTGTGACAAATTGCTGGTACAGAAGATAGGTTCAAATCTTTTCTGGATGGCAAAAACTTTGCCATCAACTGCATTTATCAATGTTTTATTAGACACACAATACTTACCTCTTCCAGAAGTTTGTTTTTTTGCAAAATCTGCTTATTCAGAGATGCCACCTTCCTTCTGTGTTGTTGGGCAGCTCCAAGCCTTTCTGGTCGCTCCTCAGCGGAAAGCTCAGATTGCTAAAATAAACAATAACAACAGCCTGATCAACCTCCTGCCATTAATTTTTGCTTCTTCAGTAGCTCAGGAAATGCCAAAGTGGGACACAACTCTGATATTCCTTATCAAGAACTGTGTCCTGCTATCCAACAGAAAGATTCAGATAAATACTGAATTATCTCAAGAAAAGGAAGCGGCTGAACAACTGAATTACATCCCAAAATTAACAGGTAAAGTAAGTGAGAAGTGAAGTTAATGCCCAGGGACAGTTAGAAACTACTACATTATACTAGAAGAAATAAGTAATTTTTTGCAGCAGTATTATAGTTAAACCTAGTAGAGTTCTTAAACATAAGAAATGCAACCATGCTGAAAACCACCTTAAGCAGTGGTATTTACTGAACTTGTTGGATCAGGGATGGTCCATACCCCAATAAGTAGATCCACAACTTTGAAAGGCCTTGAACAATTGTGTATTTAGATCCTGAAATACTGGCTTTGATGCATCTTTATGCAATGACATACTCAGTGTGGTAGATCATTTACCACTCAAAGCTGTTCTTCGCGTGTGTGCGTGCGCGCTGTTGACACCAGTTTCTGAAAACCACTGGATCCAGCATGAATGGCCAAGAAAGTGTCTCATAAATACAGAATGAAGACAACAATCTGGATCCAGTCTCCCATTCTCTCCGAATTGTGAAAAGAAAGCTGCCAGAAACACTCTTTATCAGGAATAACACTTAGAATAGAAATTGTATATTTGCAATAGACAAAAAAGGATTAAAAATCAGTAATATCTAGCTGTCTAAGTGATTATTTGCCTAAACATTATTTGCACCTTTTGGAAGCCCTCACTTTAATACTTGCAACCATTTTGGTAATTTGCTTCATGCACTCACACTTCTTTTTCCAGTTAATACATTTTCATTAGAAGAACAGTTAATTTTCAACTACCTCAGGTGCTAATTTGGAGAGTCTGTCAAATTCACTTCAATACTAAGTGCTTTTTATATAATTATGAAATGTTGACAACTACTACAACATATAATCAGCAAAAATGTTATAAGAAATATTAACTACTCTTCAGCCATATTTGCTCCTGGTATCAACACTAGGCAGGTGGGTAAGCAGGTCTTCATTAACTGCTTAATTTTAAAGAAAAACAAGAGGCTAACCTGTCTTTCTCTTCTTCATTTTCTATATTACTCATGTTAAAGAACAGCATAAATGACTTGTTATGACTTGTTACAATTTTATATCTACAGCAAGAAAAGACCAATTTTGATATCTTATCCCAACAATTCACATACTTTCTTTCCACTTTTTAGGAAAGGAAAAAATGCCTCTAAGCAGCACGTCTAACACTGAACTATTAACAAATACACACTTACTCCCCTTATTATTTAGCCAAATCACACAGAGGTTTCTGCAGAAAACTCCTTCTGGTCTGCAAGTGAAACAGCTATGGTTAAGCCTCAAGCAGTCAAAATGGTCTAAGGCTGTGCTCTGCAGCAACACCACTGCTTTAAAGACACTGAAGAATTGGGTTCCAATTTGTGGAGGAAAAAATGCATCTTTCACCATAGATGAAAAAAGCACAAATTATAGAAGCTACTTTGCTTTTTGACACTATTGTTGTTACCTGGTCTCTTACTAGACTGACACAGCCGTCACCTTTTGAACCTAATTTAAGAAAGCAGCATCTGAGCACCACAGTCACTGACTGCTCAAGTTTATCAATTTGCTTCTCCATCTCAAAACAAGAACTTCAATTACACATGACAAAAAGGGACACCTGGACACATCCTTTAATTGTTCTGTTAACACACATTATCCCCACCACTGCCAGGTGTGGACTCACTTCTGCATTCCTCCCCATTCCCTGCAACTGCCCTAAAAAGATTTAGCCAAGTCAAATAAACAAGTTAAACAAGAAGTGCTAGTAGCCTCAGTTTCTAGGACAGATTTTTTTAAGTTAAACCTCCCTATTAATTATGCAGGAGGATCATTAATCTATGGCAGCTCAAAACCTGTTAGCCAAAATAAATAGCTAATTCTAGATTTTAAGAGTCTGCCTCCCACTGTTTACATGTAAAATTTTTAAGTGTGGAGGAGTAAGAAAATATATCCAATTGATCTTATTTTTGGTAATGAGCTTCTCTCACATACATTGGTGCTATGAACTTTCCAATTATTAAAGAGAATTCAATCATTAGTCTATAAAACTTCACATTCTCAAAAAAAAAAAAAAGAAGCCTCTGTACAAAAATACAAACTTTGCAGTAGTAAATAATTTCATTTATCTCTTCATGTTTGACCATCTCCTGCTAGCAAATAGACTTCAGAAGTTTAGATCTGTGACTAACTCAAACACTGCTGCCTTGGTTTGAAGTCCACTGGCTGAAGTCCATTGGGAAAAGAAAGCCAATCTCCAGCCCTGTTACAGCTCAAATCTGTTTTCAGTCAAGTTCAACTTAAATCTTTAGCAGTCATTCCAATGTAATTTGTCATCATTTTTCCTTGACATTTTCCCCGAGGCTCAGGAACCCAAAGATAAAAATCACTGCATCTCACCTTATCTTGCAGGATTTCCTCAAACAAATATAAAACCATCCAGTTTAATATCTTCGTTTAACAACAATCTCTAACCATGCTAAGTGGTTGAAATTCTTATTTTATGTTACTTCAACAAACTGTGTATAGGGTGCTTAGTAATCTCTGATGCAAGATTCCAAAAGTCCAAAAATACTCCAAGTCAACTTCTCAAGTTGTAAGCAACTTGTAAACAGCATTTAAAACTGTTGAAGAGGATTCTCCTTCAGGAATTTTTGAATAAGATGGTTTTGCAACAGCACTTCTCCAGTTTTAGTTATTTTATCAGGGAACAAGCTTTTCATCCTATTCTATTCCTAGCAAAACCTGTCATTATATATGATGGTACTTGCAAATTCTCAGAGGAAGAATCCTTTTACCACAGTAAAATCAAAACTGCTTTTTATAATTGCCCTTAAAGAGCCGTTGATGAATAAGCAGATAAAAGACATGTTAATACTTTTCTGCCAGGACTTTTAGAAATTGAGGAATAACACCAGAATCTTCCTTCCAGTTTAGCCAACAAGTTAACACAGCAGCGGAAAGGAGGGGCAAATGCAATTTGTAAAATTGCAAAATGCAAGTTTTGTCTTCTGCAAAAATACCATCTTGTAAGAAAGGTCCTGGTACATGGCAACGTCAGATCTAGGGTTATGTTTGCAAGCTCTCTTCACTGGGCCCGGGGATTCTTCTACAACTCTGCTAGACAAATAAGCACTGCCATGTTCTTCAGACTATGTATAGTTAGGAGGAGTTAAAAACTATTAGAACTATATCCGAACATTGCTGATGCTTCAATAAACTGTTTGATAACATCCTTAATTCTCTTTTCCTGGTCCATGCATGCACACACAGATTTTTTTTTTTTATTTTTGTCACAGCCAATAGATTTGAAAAGCGATATATTTTTGGTTTGACTTGAATCAGTTCTTACTTTCCAGAGTATTAATCATTGTTCTACTGTAATAGTCAAGGTCCTGCTGCCTTCTCTCAGAACAGAAGAAATGTAACATTGAAATATGACCCTTGGGCTTCTGGTCTTCCAATCCTTTATAATAAAGAAAGGCCAAGAATTTGCTATAGACTCTGTTGAGTTATAGGGTTTATCTCCCAAATGGGAAAGCTCCATACCTCATATGTGTCAACAAAAAGGAAGAAATATGAGAATACTATTGGACAAATAAGAGCGACCTATAACTCATATCTGGCAGTGATGTATTGTACGTATTAATTGCTTGAAGAGCCAGATTTTCTTTTCACATTACTGTAGAAGCAATCACAGTTGAACACAATAAATGGAGCCAATACACACAGCTAATTGCCTTGACTTCTATAAGCAACAAAGGTTTGTTTTTCACGATACTAGATTCGGAACGAGAGATCTGGGCCATGATTGGTAACTGGAGCCTACTGCAAATAAGATCCCAGTGCACGAAAGACGCCTAGATTTTTCCCTGGGCAGGCTCACAGAGCTCCATTTATGTGCTTAACACAGAATATTTTAAAATGCATTAAGAGTTTAGGCCTCTGGTTTGAAGAGATATCAACCCAGGCCCTTCTTTATTCATGAAAACACTTAAGTGCTTAAACCCAAACTACTTATGAATGCAATTCAGGAACATGCACTGTCACACCAAAAGCTCATGTATGTTTAAATCTCATTAAAATACTTTCCTGGATCCTGACTGTGCTGTTACCCGTAGCATATAGGAAAAAGTGTTGTTTCAAGACAATCATGGCAATTAAGTTGGAAGTAAGGCCTAAATTAACAAGCTATCAAACATGATTTGGTAAAACATAACCAGGTAACATTCTTACCTTTTCAGCGTATTCTGACACTATTTGCTTGATCTCATCTGACTGGAGTCCAACAATCTGGCCGACTGTGCTTGCTGTCAACTTGCCCTGCAATTGTGTCAAGAAAACATTTGGAGTTTTGGAACTGCCTGTGCTTTCACCACGGCAATTTCCCCAAGCTCTAATTTTAACAAAAATGTACAAAACCTTTATACTGGCTAAAAATCTCTGACTTTTAAGACCAAAAAACATTCCACCCCACCAGAAAAACTTTGCTGATGGAAATTTCTCAGTTAAAACCTTTTAGCAAACAGCAGTGGTAACCTGAATTCAGATTTCCAAAAACTTACTTCAATTTGTATTCTGTACACTGAATTTTACATACACAGTGATAAAACTCACTTTTAGACCACATTTTGAGCCAATAAAAACGCAGATTTGTGAAAGAATGCATCTTTCCAGTTGGATATATGTACTAAAACAGCCTTCAAGTACAACTGAATTCTACAGTGGCTTTCAGTAGAAAGCATGTCAATCAACTTTGAGACTAGACTAATTACTACCTTTTCTTCTGTGACTTCAGCATAAACAGAAACAGCGTTTCACAACTAATTTCTTCACAGTCCTTTCAGCCAGAAATCCAAATGTAAGAATTTTCAAAATTACAACCACCTGAAAGTTCCATGGTATCATTTGTCTAAGCAAGATACATATCCAGTATTGTCAGTGTCTTACACTGATGGTGTTGCTTATAAATATTTATCAGTGCTTTGAAAAACACCTTGAAACGCATACAATTTTCCTTCACTCTCTCCAGCAAAACAATTATTCCTCTGGCTATCTTCACAAGATGAATAAAGTAAGATCATAAAGCATCTTAGGTAGCTGCACCATGATGTCTTTCCCCTGAGATTCTCCTTGTAGAAACCATTTGAATGAGGCATTTTTATATATTGGTTTTAAGACTTCAAGGCAAATGATTAAGTCATCAGCCTCGTAAAAATTACTGTCTTCCTAATTCAACCATGTTTTCCTCACATTCCCTTCATGAACATTTAAATGCAGTCATTACAAGACTTCAGACTCAACATTGATCCAATTTTAGGAATAATTTTCATAACCAACCATAATTTAAACAAAGCTGTATCAGTTTTAAATGCTTCTTACCTCTTCTGTTGCCATTGCAGCCATTCCAGTCATCAGAGTTTTAATGCGAAGCTAAGACAAAACATGAAGAATTACACATAAAAATGTATATTTTATTATTGAACTTATTTCTGCCCAGTGTCAGGAATGCATGTATACAAACAATTAGCATCAGACGACATCCGTATTTTAATGCACATAATGGCACAGTTTGTCTATGAAAGTTGAAGAAGAGGTGGCTAAAGTCATCAAATAAAGGAAAATTCCTTATCACAGTACACTCAAGAGTATCTGGCTCTCACTATCAACCAAAACCTGACCTATTAAACACGCTCAGATTCCAAAACAAAAGTTGCATTTTTCAATATTAAACAAACACTTCAGTTTGTGCATCAATTTCAGGTTCCATATTCTCCTGCATGAAGCAACTGCCACTTCAGCTAAGCATGGAAATTTTCCTGCTTGCAGAGAATGACTGGGCAGCAAAAACTGCTGTGAGCCCCCCCACAGCCCTCAGGTCAGGAACCCCCATGCCTACTATGGGTATGGCACACCTCCTCAGCAGCCTGAAGGTCCTCTTCATCACATGGCTCAGCTTTTCCTGCTCCTGCAAGCCCTGGAGGTAGCACAACTTTTTTATCTTCGGCCTTTTAAAGAAAATTTAAGAAAATAATGTATCTAGTTCCAATAATCCAAAGTTTTAAGGACAACAACAGGGGGAAATGGAAATAAAGCTGTTCTGTTTTTATGAATACACATTAGCTACTGGAACATCCTCACCTTTCAACTCATGCCAACTGAGATGTAAGCCTCCCTAACTTCCTAAGTATTCCAGCTGTTCAAGACAGTGTCTCTGGCTTGGTAAGGACACATCTGGTACAAAGGTCCCTTATTCCACAACCTTCTAAGAACTACCAACCTCATGAGACAACTGGCTACCTCAGAATATGATGATTGCTTTCTATAGAAGAAAGCTAATATTTATTTTTTTAACATAAATATTTTTTCTAACTTAATATAGGCATAACAATCATACAACATTAAAAATTGTAAAATTTCCTAGTTCAGTCAGAAGAATTTCCACAACTAAAATAATGAGAACTGGTGACAGACAAACTGAATTTCTAGGTCACTCTATTGCACCACTGACCTGACTATTTCTGCCTTACTGGCGACTCAGTTCATACAACAAACACAATGACCTTCTAATATACAATATTCCAAAGCCACTAAAACCTTTGAAGAAACTGACTATATAAACATGACTGTAGCCTGGCAGTTAGTTTGAGGGGAAAAAGAGGTATGCTAGATTAGGAAACACCTCCATTTATAAAATTTAAATGCTAAATTTGTATGCAAAATATTGAGATAATGAAGAAGGGCAGCATAATGTACTCAGTGTATTGCTGGGTCCGTGACATGCTTAATGCATTTCTTCATTATCGCTGCCTGTAGTAAAAGCTTCTGGCCAAAGTAATATCTGCACTGAAATAATAAAACTGCATTTACTCGGACAAGGACATTTTATGATTCTATAATCATCAGAAGCACAGCAAGGATTCTACTTTTCAAGATGCTTTATGATTTATTTATGGCATGGTATCGTCTTCCTCTATCACATTAAATAACCTGTTATGTAACAAATGCCTACAAAATTTCTTACCAAGCTGAAATGGTCTTTAAGATGAAAAGGAAAAAAAAAAAAAACCTCTTTAATGATCACATCATGGGACACTTAGTTAAAAGACTCATTGCCTCGCATTAAAAGAAAAAAAAAACAAACAAAACACCCAATCCCCCTTTCTTCCAAGTGAAAAACGTTTCAAAATGTGATCTTTGTGCACAGATAGAGGAAACACTTTAAAAAAGGAGATAGTAACCAATTGTATCTTTCACTGCATACAGATTTAACAGCTGTAACAGCTTCCACTGCATACAGAATAAACAGCTATAACTTCTAAGTTAGATCTTACAGTAACCAACACTCCAACAAAAACAATGCAATTCTTCCCACAATATGAATATTTAAAATTAGTATATTTTACCTGTTCTGTTTTCCCTGCTTGTCTGCTAAATCCGTATCTCCTAAAAAAACAATAATAACATGAAAGAACTACATTATTATTTACAACTACCACACCACAAAGTTTCTATCAGCTTTCAACATATGAAATGCACTAAAAGTGAATCGTTTAAGAAAAACAACAGCCAGGTTCCAGTTAGTTTTGGAATGCTTCAAACTAAATAAGCAGGTACTGCAGCACATTTACAGAATAATTTCAACTCCATCTACTCTTTCCATTATGATGTGCAAATCTAGACTTTTCATAAAAATATGGTCATGTAAAGCTCATGAAAGGAAAAAGCAATACTCTCTTTCCATTTGGAAGTGATTCCTCAGCTACTGGTTGTATACTTCTGAATTCTGAAAGGCCTCAGGAAGTTGTCAGTGCAATCTCTACTCCCCAAAAAAACCATTCATGCTTGTGCACTTCAATGAATCTTCAATTTCTTTCAGAAGCCTGGTGTTTAGAGCTTTAAATATATACCCAAATAAACCTTTTAGTTCTGTTTTTGTTTTGAGGGAAATGAAAAATTGAGATTTGAGTTATGCTTAGTTTACAAATATTATCTCAAAGAAAACACATGTAGAAAGAAATTTTAGATATGAGGAAGCAATCATCTTCAGCATTACGAAGCACTAAACCCAGCACGTACACAGATATGAAAAGAAGTAATGCTCCTGAGTAACAGCTACAACTGTTTAATTCCTTAACTACTGCAGAAGCAGGAACTTACAAGCCTTTTATGGCTAAAGGTTGAGTGTTGAATAGATGGAGAACTGCTGACAATTGATACCGCTGCTGAGGATCACTCAACAGGTAAATTCAGTCATATTTTATTACAGCATAACACCAGGTCTTCAAGAATTCCCCAACATGAAGTCTTCTCTGCATTTTAAAGCTTAGCAGTACAAAGAATGTGTCAGAACACTACTCTCCCAGAGAATGGGCATACAGTTGTATTGTTATAAAAGCATTTGCCATGAGTATAGCCATTATTGTACACCTGTTCTAGCTTTTTGTAGGAGCACAATTTTATTTTCACAGAGATAAAGGCATCCAAGTAACCAACCGCACCAGAAGAGCGGTAACAAAAACCCAAACGTCAGTTACATCAGAGAACCCTGATGTAACCCCTGATGAAGCCTCCCGGGCTTAATGTTTCACATCTGTTACAGGAACCCACCTTTGCTGAAAACTAATTTGATAACATGCAAAGAAGCAGCAACAGAAGTCCTTGGCTGAGAGATGATGCAACTCTGTGGAAAGATGCTCGTTGGCATCAATCTCCGCTCTCCAGGCAGCGGAGGCTCTACCACATTCAAGCTCGTTTGTGATAAGCTTTGAGCTGGAGGCCGTAGGATCAAAAAGCAATTTAGAATATGACACTACCACTCACTCTATCTGAACAACGCCAAATTTGACATCAGGACGTTGCAAGACTTTATACTATTTGCTGGACTGAGAAAATTAACTTTTATGATTAGTGTGCTCTGAAAGGAGCCATTTCTATGATAACCAAGGGAAAAAAGCCCTCCCACGATTTTCTATGACTGCCATCTACATGCAGGAAAGGAATGAAGGGTTCACTTTAACTATTTGGATTCTAGAAACATTCAACTCTAAAGTCTACAAAAAACTTACTATTTGCTTTTTTCACCAGTGTTGAAGTTCCCCTAACGTTGCTGAAGAGTGGACAGTAATCCCTACTGACCCCACAGGTGTCTGAGTCCTCGCACTCCCATTATTTTATTACTAAAGTTCAGAGCAGACATACTATCACCTCCTTAAGAATTGCTTTGTCTACCAGAACACACAAACCAGACATGGTATGTGGCTCAAAACTGTCATTTTCTCAGAGTTCTTTATTTTTGCACTGTATTTTTCTGGTAAAAAGTTTTATGCTTTGAGAACTCCTTATGAAGACATTACCAAAATAAGCTTGCTTAGCTTGCAACTATCCTAATTTTCTCCCACTTCCATAAGTAGTGTCCTTCATTCATATCACCAATTGAAATCATCAATCCAGCAGGTCTTCTCCATTTTCTTTTGCTAGGACTCAGCGATGTCATCAAGATTATCTCAAGAAATACTACCCTGAAGACACATCTTCCTTCCCCAAATTCACAAGTTCTTGGTCATCGTTATCGGTCCCAAACCACACCTCGTATCTATATAGTGATGGACACTATACAACAGAAGATCAGTTCCCTTATGCCTTCAACAACTTATACTTTTCTGTTCTTATTTACTCTCTCTGTACTTAAACTTTCTCCATCATCCATTTTCACTGCTTTTATATTAAAGATTTATCTGTTTTTCCAGAAGAAATGAACTTTACTTAGGGCTCAACTGTACCTAAAGCTAAAAAAAAATTTGTGAAAATCTGTAGAAGACACCTATTTACTTCAATTCTCAAGCTATATCATGATTTCCAGTTTTGCCTTTAAAAAAAAACAAAACAAAACACACGAAATTACTCCAGAAAAAAAATCATATATAAAAATTCCCTTAAACTGCATAAAGTATTTTATACTCTTTTTGCTTATTAGGAGCTGTCTACTGACACTGAAATATACAAGAAAATATAAACAGACAGGAACAGGAGTACCCAGCTTCATTTTTCCATACCAGCTCTTTGGATTCCCACTTGAGCAGTGGTGGTGTATCAATGACATGATGTTTAAAGATTTCAGCACGAGTGTCTTCCCCTGACAAGTCAGAGAAGAAATCCACATGCCAAGTAGAATAATCCCTGACACTGTCACCAACTTGCAAATTCAATTTTCATTGAGGAGGAAGAAATTGCACTCTAAAGCGGATAAGGTAAATCAAGCCTAACTCCTTACTAGCATTAGAAAAATACTAAGATTCATTGAAGATTAGAGCCCACAGAATTTGAGAGTGCTAGCTCTGTTAAAATCAGCTGTTTAATATATATAGACATCTATATATTAACATATATAGAAGAGGCACTGTATTTCCTTGTAGATGTGTTTTGAACAGATTAAGCTCACTAGAGCAGCCAGTCATCTTGGGCTTTTAAATCATTTTGCTGTACTTCAGATAACTGCACTGAACTCCACTGGTGGTGGAAGGAAGGGAAAAGTTCTATAGTTAACCCTTTGTATATAAAGTTTATGCAAAATCAGAAAAGCTCTGTTGAGTAACAGGACACCCATATATCTCCTAATAGTTTCATTCCATTAGGAACACACAAAGGATTTAATCCCACTTTAATGGAAAATAAGCTGAAAGATATTAACTTGTTTGTGCTGCCCTCACAAAATACCATCATGAATGAAAGGGGAAGATTATAAGCATTTTGCAACCAGGAACGCTTGCCAATTTCAACTGTGTGTGGAGACAAATGTGCAAAAAGGTAAGAGGAAGAAATTCAAAATAATGACACACACACAAAAATATTATAATTTATGGCTTTGTAGCAGAACCTACAGAAGATACAAAACCAAATTCAGATATAATTTGCACTAATTAAGTATTAAGGTCTCAGACAACAGACAAGCTGTTTGTCTCACTAAACTAAGAAAAGAAAATTGGAAATATATGCTAGAAATTGAACTTCTGTACCATTATTTTTGTATGTTTGGAGAGCTCTCAGGTACCCAGAGGGACTTCCAAAGGAAAAGAGTAAGTTCAAACCTTGGTAACTTTATCTCTATATTATGGACGCTTGGAAAAAGTAAGAAGAAAAAGCACTAAAACCATAATTCAGTTTCCTGATGTAGCAACCATGTTAGAAATAAAAAAAGAAGCAATAACAACTTCAGCTCCTTTTTTCCCTACTTTCTGGGGATTGCCTGCAAAGAGGCAATATTGATTGACAAACACTACTTAGAAGCATGAAGAATTTAAGCCATTTTTATGAAGCAAAGAACAAGTCTGTCAAGTAAACATGCCCTACTAAGCAGCATAAAGTCAGAACTTCAGCTCACGTTGTACACAATGTGTGTACATTGTTCACAGTAAGGACTGTCCAGCTCCCAGAGAATTTACAGGGTAAGCAAACAAATTCTGAAACTAAACAGTAGTAAATCTCAAACCATTTGATTCTCTAGTAGCAAAAACCACTACAATCCAAATTTCACATGGAATGCTTCTAAATACACACAATACAAAACCCACAGACAATTAAATGAAGCCTTTCACCTGCCATATTCCAGAAGTGTAGCATGAACCTTTGATTCCTCATCCAGCAGTTCTTCAGCTCCCTTCTGACGTTTGTATTTTCTCTGGGGTTTGTAAACCTCCTGTAAGACAGTGAAGGAATTCAGAGCTTGTACAAGGCTTTTCTAAAAGAAACTAAGTATTGTTATCTAGAGTGATATATACCACTGTTTGCTTTCCAACTTAATATACTAACACAAATAAACATCCTTCACTTTCTCTTTTTGGAATTACTTGATAAAATCTTACTGAGTATTTACTTCTAGACAATTTGCTACAGGACCTTTCTTTCCAAGTTTTTAAAAGTTATGAGTATTTAACAGCAAACATGATTTCTTCAAATATCTCCTCCATGACGTTTGAAAGATGAATCAAAGACAATCA